>JAODAL010012455.1:0-95344 GCA_025379985.1 Phyllomedusa bahiana | reverse complement strand
CCTTTTCCACATAAGGTGGGAAAAAAAATTTTTAGCCTTTTTTTGGGACAGGGGACTTTTTTCAAAAGAAATTTGGGAGGACTCCCAAATTTCCCCAAAAGTTTTTCTTGACAAAGACTTAACCAAGCAATTAGGGGTCTAAAATACTGATACAACTGTTGGGGGAACATGGGATTTTGTCCTTTAAGTATTTGGAGGCCTCCGAATTCCTAGAACTGTTCTTGAAAAGGGGACCGGGTCCACAGTAAGGGCAGTAATTTCTTGGGCCTTTTTTGATACGGGACTTTTTTCCATAGAAAATTTGGAAAGGTCTAAAAAATTGATAAACTGTTCTTAAAAAAAAAGACTTTCTACGGGATTGGAGGTCCCCCCAAGTTTCTTTTTGCTTTTTTTTTTTCGACATGGGGCCCAAGTCCACTGTAAAGAAGGTCTATCAGATTCATAGTCCTTTTTTTGACAGGGAAATTTTGTCCACAGAAATTTGGGGGTTCTAAACCAAAAAAATTTAAAAAAAAAAAAAAAAAAAAAAAAAAGAACTTTTTTCATGACAAGGATTTATCCAATAAGAGAATTCTATAAGATTCATAGCTGGTTTCTGAAAAGGGGAAATTTGTCCACAGAAAATTGGGGGTTTAAAACCGAATTCCTAGAAGGGTTCTTGACAAAGGACTTACCCAAAACCCGAAATTTGGGAGGTCTAAAAGATTGATAAACTGTTTTTAAACGGGGGAAATTTTGCCCACAGTAATTAGAGGCCCTAAAAATTTCCTAGAAATTTTTTTCCCTTGACAAAGGACCTGTCCCCGAAAGGGGAAGTCTAAAAAGATTCATGCTCTTTTTCTTGAAAAGGGATTTTCCCCAACAATAAAAGGGTCTAAAAGGGCCCTAGGCGAGACTAGTTTGGCCCCAAAAAAATTTCTCGTACATCAAGAAGTTTCTTCATCTTATTTGGGGGGTTTCCCCAGCCCCCGGGAACCCCATCATAATCTTTTAAAATTTAGGCCCCTCCGGGAAAAGGGCCCCCCCTTTTTTCTCCCCGTTTTTTCCCCATAAACAGCCCTTTCTACTTTCCCCCTCAACACCCCCAAACCCTTCGGAACGATAATTTTTATTATGAACCCTTTTTTGGTTTTAATCGGGGAAACCCTTGGCATTCATCCACACTGTGAAAATTCCTGGCTTAAATCATGAAACAATGATTTTAAAGTGGGGGCTTTTTGGCCCACCTTCGTAGATCCCTTTTGGTGAATGGACCGGACTGTCTGATGGGAGATAGACAATGGACGTCAGCACCTGTTATCTTATTCGGTAAATATATAAATATACTAAATTACAGAAATCAGCGGCTGTCTGAGCCCGGATTTCCACAAAACGACTCTGAACCCCTTTTTTTTTTTTTTTCTTTAAATGTTTTATATTTACACAAACGTCCAAAAAAAACCAAGTACAAAACAAAATTATCTTTTCGACACATTCAAATTTTGGGGCCCCCCCCCGCTCCGTCACCGAGGTTTAAAAGGGGGCCCCCAAGTTTTTTTGGCACCAACCTCTGATATGGGTTACACTAACACCCTTCACACCGCCCCCCCCCCAATCCCACCGCAAGATCCATGCGACCTTTGCGGCCAAGTGATTTAAAAAACTCCCCCCGGGCACAGGGAAATGGAAATTAAGAAATTTTAAGGGTCTTTTGGGGGGGGAACCCCGGGTCCTGGTTTTGGCTCCCCCGCAGGGCAAGATTTCAAAAAAAATAAATAAAGTTTATTAATAATTAATATTCAGAATAATAATAAATCATCTCTAGTCTCCCAGAACAGCTGCCCATAATAGGAGGTAAATGCACTATGTCCCCATGTAACCAGCTACAAGAGTCCATCCCCCGGGAGCTCCTCTTGCTTCTAGTTTCTATAACTTTTTTTTTGGCTTTCTCCAATCCTCAATTCTCCCGACCTCTGATCCTTCACCTCCCTATGCCAACCCTGAATCCAGCACCTCCATCACGACCTCCATCCACATGGCCATGGTTGTGTGGCCTTCGCTATCCCTCCGTCTGCCATTGGATAGGTCTCCTGATCTCACACTCGGTTACCCATGTAACAGGAGTCGGCTCAGAGAGTTTTTGCTTGTTTCGCACAGAACAGAGGGCTCGGGGTATGAAGGACACAAATGGTGATGGGCAGATGAGAGATGAGCGGAGATGTAAGAGGGGATGAGCTGGGGGGTGTGAGAGTATGTAGACTGGAGTAATGGTTGGGGACGTATCCCCTACAGTGCAGATCTGTCAGTGCGGATCCCAGGGCTTCAGACCTGAGACAGAGAGCTGGGGGACGGGAAGATTGAGAAGGATTTAAGGGGGTCAATGAAAGTGGAAGAGTTTAAGGGGGGAGAAAGTGATACATTTCGGAGTCCAAAGTGAACAAAGGCTTAGTAGATAGGATTGATATGGTGAGGGTCTTAGGATAAGTTCAGTGCGATATCCCCTTCTCTCTCCTCTCCACTTCCCACGTGTGTCCGGGGTCACACAGATTGTCTGCTGCAGGTCTGGACGGCACAGAGGGAGGGTTTCAGAGTCAGGGAGGAAAGGGGGTTCCCAGCCCCCTCCCCCTCAGGCCTCTGGACAGACGCCTCGGTGGGGGAATCCCAGTCCCCCTTCCTCCCTCCAGGCTCCTGGACGGACCCCTCGGCTCCCGTTAGTGATGGTCACATGAGTTTAGAAAGTCTCCATTTTCTGTGATTTGGAGTCGAGGAGGCAGAGGTGGAAGGGCCCCATTCCATGGAGTCGCCAGCCTCAGACGCGTGTCTGCTGAACCCTCTGAGGGAAAATTCTTCTCCTGTTGGGGGATAAAAAGGGGAGAGAGAGCTTACTTACAAATGTAACAGTAAGATACTAATGACAATGTTCACATGTAAATGTCACATACAGACACGTATTGCTTAGCGGGCCTACACCCAGAGGTCACCTACAGCCGGACACATACAAGCAACAAGACGTCCTGCTCCGTACACTGGCGAACAATGAAGAGCGTAGCGTTATCACTGCGACATTACTGGGCTCAATATTGAGTTGTCATACCCAACCACCTGCCAGAAACGTGAGCAACCAGAAAAGCATTGCACGGGACACAGAGATGCAGAATACACGGATACTCCCTGCCAAATCCAACACAAGGGGTTCTATAGGGTAATGTACATGAGGGGTGGAGGGGTAGGTGTAGAACTCCAATGTACTAGGTTCACATGTTGCAGATATGCTCCTGAATGGGAAACCTACAGCGTATTGTATGTTCTGTCAACATTCGTTGGCCAGTTCTTGTTTTTGAGGACCATGATTAAAGGGGTGAGCAAGAGTAGACTTTGCTTCTCATGTTATATACATGAATTCCTTAAAGGATCAAGCTCCTTATGTATATATGTGTCTCCCTCTAGATGTTTTCCATACGGAACTGATCAATCATTGTGCCTAATGATGGAAAAAAAGGGAATGACCCTGTGACTTCTCCGCTGTTCCTCTCTTGACTACCACCCTATCCCCTCCCCGTCTACCTGGCTCTGATGGTGTGAGCTTCTTTAAAGTGTCTATAGCCATAACCCCCAAACCCTCCTGGCCCCGGCTGGACTGGTTGACACGTGAACATAGTCATGAACTATATTTTCCTCCTGTGATGGTGTGAGCCTCTTTAAGGTGACAACAGTCCATCAACCTAACCCCCAACCCAACCTACCCTTGGACCGGTTGACATGTAAACATAGTAATGGGCTATATATCTTCCTCCTGTGATGGTGTGAGGCTCTTTAAGGTGTCTATAGTTTATAACCATAATCCCCAAACCCACCTGGCCCTGGCTGGACTGATTGACACGTGTACTTAGTAATCGACTATATCTTCCTCCTGTGATGGTGTGAGCCTCGTTAAGGTGCCAATAGTCCATCAACCTAACCCCCAACCCAACCTTGGACCGGTTGACATGTAAACATAGTAATGGACTATATATCTTCCTCCCGTGATGTTGTAAGGCTCTTTAAGGTGCCAATAGTCCAGCGACATAAACCCCAACCCCACCTGGCCCTGGACTGGTTGGCATGTTAAGTCATGGACTATATCTCTTCCTCCCTTGATGGTGTGAGCTTCTTAGAGGTGCCTATAGTCTATAAACATACTGGCAATGTAACTGGCCTAAAATTGTAGCAGTGCAGGGGTCTATGGCAGGGAGAGGATTGAATTTTGCGGTTTAAAGCACACCTCCAGACAAACCTGACAGTTCAGATGCCGTTAACCTCAATCCCAACTCCTCCCCTCATGTCATACTCACAGGAGTCCAGGAAGCAGAGGTATGGGCTGCTGTTTGCAGGGTCATCACACTCGAGAGCTCCTTAAACTGTCCGTGTGCCTGCAGAACTGATATGAGGGAGGCAGGTTGTCACCAATGAGTTTCTTTCCCTGACTAACAAAATAGTGACTTTGCAGGGTGAAAAAGAAACAAAATCAAGTTTTCACTCGTTAGTCCTGTAGAGCCATTACTTTGTTAATATGACTTGGGGGGGTTAGATATTGGGGCATTGAGCTTAGCACCGGTATAAATCCTAATTTGTAGGTTTTTGGTGAAGGTGTGCTTACATAAACCATATTAGGACATACGGCTCTATTAGGAGAATGGGGTTCCCCACCCAGGTGACGGCAAATTAAATTCAATGGGTGCTGTGTAATGCTAATACTTGCCATAGGGGGAAGCATAATATAGGCCAATGAAGACAGCCCCTCTAAGGAAGTGCTGTCAGATACTGGAAATGATGGAACCCTCCTGGCATTGGGCCATACCTGAACCTATACCCCACATTAGCAAACAGATCAGAAAGGTGTGAAGATCCTGGACGTGGAGGAGAGTAATATCCATCCAAGACATCAACCAAAGAACATTTCACTTATATCAGACATATAGAGAATAACATTTTACCAGATTCTCATATCTCGTTTCAAGTTTCTCCAGTTCCTGAAATGCATCGATCCCTTAATCACAATAAGGGCTCATTTTTTTTCAGCAGTCTCAGACCTTTGGTTCAACCTCTGTTATGAAACTACAACTCCCAACATGCAGGCAACAGACAGAGAACCAGAGGATGGAGAGCACTGACTGAGGTTATGGAAGGTCAATGTAGCCCTGAAAACTAGAAAATGTCATTAAAGGGGTTGTCTCGCTACAAAGAATAGCTTTCAAAATGTAGGGAACACTAAATGAAGACATTTTCCAAATACATTGCTTTGTTCATCTTTTTTTGTTAAGGAGCTACAAGTGATTTTATCACCTTCTGAGCTCTATTTGGTTCCCCCAGTGACCGACTGACCTGTTTATTCTTTACCCCCTGCTGTTTGTTCTAGGTGATAGCAGGCGGTGACGTCATTGTCATCACACAGGTCATGGCAGCTCTGTGCTGGCAGCTAGTAAAAAGCTTGTTTTTATCTGATCTTTCAGACAAAAGCCTGAAATTAGTACTGTTTACTTTAGATAAATCTCGTGCTAGCAGTTCTGGAAAGCTTCTAAGCTATTCTAAACTAATTAGCAGACTGAAAACAAGGAGTTGAACACACAGGGTGAATGCACTGAGCTCCTATGCTAATTACAAACAGTCTGACCAGGAAGTGACAGGATGCATCTATGAAACTCTGTGGGGAGACAACCCCTTTAACTCGCCAAGAAAGCATTATTAATACCGTAACATACATATCAAAATATTTAAAGCTGCTACATAATGTCTTCCCAAACCTTCCATCTTATTTCTGAGAAAGCATATCTCTTAAAATATTAGTTCTTTCTGTGCTTTTCCCTTGTGTTTATTGTTTAATATCCTGGAGCGATGTGATTTCCTGTGCCAGATCCCTGTACTTCCTGTAGTCTGAGTGGGAGTAGCCTAAAACACGTGCATGCAGCTCACTTCCTGTGAGCACTTTAAGAGAACCTGTCACATAGATTATGCCCCCCTGGCTGAGGACAGCACAAGCTAGTGTCAGACCTGCTGTTTCCAGCGCTGTGTCCCTTATTCTGTAAGATGCTGTAGTTTTCGTGTATTTAATGCTCAAATCTGCAGTTTTCAGCCAGAAGAGTCATTCGAAGAGTCCTTCAAAGAGTCATTTTTTTTCAAACCCGGCCAATCGGAGGCTAGCCCCGCCCACCTCAACTGATAAACCTATTGCTTTGAATAGATAGAAACATGTGAATAACTGTCAGTGGGCGGGCTAGCCTTTGGTGGGCGGGGCTAACACCTGCTCATGAATAAGATTTGAGGGGTAAATGCTCTAAAACTGCAGCATCTTACAGAATAAGGGGCACAGTGCTGGAAACAGCAGGTCTGACAATGGCTTGTGCTGCCCTCAGCAAGGGGGGCACAACCTATGTGACAGGTTCCCTTTAAACAGTGTTCACCTTGACAGGAAGTCAAGTGGTTGCTAGGCAGTGTGATTTCCTGTGCCATGACCCTATGCTTCATGCAGTCTGAGTTGAAGGGGCCAGAGACAACTGTGTATGCAACTAACTTCCTGTGAGCTGCATGCACTTAAATAGCGGTCACCTTGATGAGAAGTCAAGTGGTTGCTAGGCAACCTGAATTCACACACATCCTAGAAAATAATAATAATCTAGGTATATGGAGCTTTGTGGTTGTGGCATCTGATGGACCCACACAGATTTTTCGATGACTACATTTTTAGAGACATTACAGCCCTTGGGAAGCTCTTGTTCGTGGGAAAGGGTCATGGTGAAAACCGTGAAACCATCCAGATGAGCAGGCGAGATCACTGACCTGCAATGAATAGTTGCTAACTGGAATGAACCACTGACCACGTCATGTGAAGTGTGATGTATATATACGAGAAGTGCTCTCTATCTACGAGCAGTGCCCTCTATCTACGAGCAGAGCCCTCTACCTACGAGAAGTGCCCTCTATCTACGAGCAGCGCGGCCTATCTACGAGCAGCACGGTCTATCTACGAGCAGCGCGGGCTATCTACGAGCAGCGCGGCCTATCTACGAGAGCACACGTCTATCTAGAGTGTCTACAGAGCAGGCACGTCTATCTACGAGAGGCCCAGCCACGGTCTATCTACGAGCAGCACGTCTATCTACGAGCAGCACGGTCCTATCTACGAGCAGCACGGTCTATCTACGAGCAGCACGGTCTATCTACGAGCAGCGCGGCTATCTACGAGCAGCGCAGACTATCTACGAGCAGTGTGGTCTATCTACGAGCATCGCGGCCTATCTACGAGCAGCACGGTCTATCTACGAGCAGCACGGCCTATCTACGAGCAGCGCAGTCTATCTACGAGCAGCTCGGTCTATCTACGAGCAGAGAGGGCTATCTACGAGCAGCACGGGCTATCTACGAGAAGCGAGGGCTATCTACGAGCAGTGCGGTCTATCTACGAGCAGCACGGTCTATCTACGAGCAGCGCGGCCTATCTACGAGCAGCTCAGCCTATCTACGAGCAGTGTGGTCTATCTACGAGCAGCGCGGCCTATCTACGAGCAGCACGGTCTATCTACGAGCAGCGCGGGCTATCTACGAGCAGCGCGGCCTATCTACGAGCAGTGTGGTCTATCTACGAGCAGTGCCCTCTACCTATGAGCAGTGTGGTCTATCTACGAGCAGTGTGGTCTATCTACGAGCAGTGTGGTCTATCTACGAGCAGTGCACTCTACCTACGAGAAGTGCGGTCTATCTACGAGCAGCACGGTCTATCTACGAGCAGCACGGTCTATCTACGAGCAGCGCGGCCTATCTACGAGCAGCGCGGCCTATCTACGAGCAGCACGGTCTATCTAAGAGCAACGCGGCCTATCTACAGCATGCCGGTCTATCTACGAGCAGCCGGTCTATTCACGGCAGCGCGGCCTATCTACGAGCAGCGCGGCCTATCTACGAGCAGTGCGGCCTATCTACGAACAGTGCCCTCTACCTATGAGCAGTGTGGTCTATCTACGAGCAGTGCACTCTACCTATGAGCAGTGTGGTCTATCTACGAGCAGTGCCCTCTACCTATGAGCAGTGTGGTCTATCTACGAGCAGTGTGGTCTATCTACGAGCAGTGTGGTCTATCTACGAGCAGCACGGCCTATCTACGAGCAGCGCGGCCTATCTACGAGCAGCACGGTCTATCTACGAGCAACGCGGCCTATCTACGAGCAGTGCGGTCTATCTACGAGCAGCGCGGCCTATCTACGAGCAGCACGGTCTATCTACGAGCAGCGCGGCCTATCTACGAGCAGTGCACTCTACCTATGAGCAGTGTGGTCTAACTACGAGCAGTGCCCTCTACCTACGAGCAGTGCAGTCTATCTACGAGCAGTGCCCTCTATCTATGAGCAGTGCCCTCTATCTATGAGCAGTGTGGTCTATCTACGAGCAGTGCCCTCTATCTACGAGCAGTGTGGTCTATCTACGAGCAGTGCGGTCTATCTACGAGCAGTGCCCTCTACCTACGAGAAGTGCCGTCTATCTACGAGCAGCGCGGCCTATCTACGAGCAGCGCGGCCTATCTACAAGCAGTGCCCTCGATCTACGAGCAGTGCCCTCTATCTATGAGCAGTGCCCTCTACCTACGAGAAGTGCAGTCTATCTACGAGCAGTGCGGTCTATCTACAAGCAGTGCCCTATACCTACGAGCAGCGCTGTCTATCTACGAGCAGTGCCCTCTAGCTACCAGCAGTGCCCTCTATCTACGAGCAGTGCCCTCTATCTACGAGCAGTGCCCTCTATCTACAAGCAGTGCCCTCTATCTACAAGCAGTGCCCTCTATCTACGAGCAGTGCCCTCTATCTACAAGCAGTGCCCTCTACCTACGAGCAGTGCAGTCTATCTACGAGCAGTGCCCTCTATCTATGAGCAGTGCCCTCTATCTATGAGCAGTGAGGTCTATCTACGAGCAGTGCCCTCTATCTACGAGCAGTGCGGTCTATCTACGAGCAGTGCGGTCTATCTTCGAGCAGTGCCCTCTATCTACGAGCAGCGCGGCCTATCTACGAGCAGTGCCCTCTATCTACCAGCAGTGCCCTCTACCTACGAGCAGTGCACTCTATCTACGAGCAGTGCCCTCTATCTACGAGCAGTGCCCTCTATCTACGAGCAGTGCGGTCTATCTACGAGCAGCGCTGTCTATCTATGAGCAGTGTGGTCTATCTACGAGCAGCGCGGCCTATCTATGAGAGGGCCCTCTACCTACAAGCAGTGCAGCCTATCTATGAGCAGTGAGGCCTATCTATCTATGAGCAGCGCGGTCTATCTACGAGCAGCGCGGTCTACCTATGAGCAGTACGCTCTACCTACGAGAAGTGCCCTCTATCTATGAGCCGGGCGGTCTATCTACGAGCAGCGCGGTCTATCTACGAGCAGCGCGGTCTACCTATGAGCAGTACGCTCTACCTACGAGAAGTGCCCTCTATCTACGAGCAGCGCGGTCTATCTACGAGCAGCACGGTCTATCTATGAGCAGCGCGGTCTATCTACGAGCAGCGCGGTCTATCTACGAGCAGCGTGGTCTACCTACGAGAAGTGCACTCTACCTATGAGCAGCGCGCTCTATCTATGAGCAGTACGCTCTATCTACGAGCAATGTGATTTTTTTACGAGCAGTGTGATCTATCTACGAGCAGTGTGATCTAACTACGAGCTAACTGGTGGCCCATCTACATACCGGGCATCTTTGGAAATAATATCCAAACATGAACAGTTCAAGAGTCCCAACCTTCATTTGAAAACATCTCCTCTACTGTACTCATAATGGAAAATCCAACTATCAACGCCACCAACAACATGGAGGCATCTTATAACCTCCAACCTTGTATCAACCTATCCAAAGCTGGGAGGTGCCATTCGAGGATCCTTCTGGGTACAGGCCTAGACTATTATCCAATCATAGACCTTCTCTTTTTGGAAGGCCTTGTTGTGTTTTCTGGCCATCTCGGTCACTTTGGAGACCCTTGCTCCAATTTAGCACTCAATACACCTAATTCCATGTTTCACCAGAGGTACAACCTCCATTGGTCATCAAGTAGAAAAACTACGGCAATAAAAAAAAGTGGAGCAATCGCCCATAGGAACCATCTTTAAATATTGGTTGAAGGTAGAAGCTGATGTGATCGGTTGCTCTGACTGACTGCTTCACTTTGTAGCCCAAGTATTCTCAGTTTACATATCAAAAAGCAAATATGAAATACTGGTTCATGTCCAAAAGTTAAACGATAACTCCACCCAAAGCAAAAACATTCACTATGATACAACGGGAAGAAGCGAAAGTGTTCGGAATTTTTGGCTGGGTTTCCGGTCTTGGACAGCTGCCCCTAAGACCATGGTGAGCCCTCCATTTCTTAAAAATCTCCAAAGGAGTTGAATCAACATGGTAAACGAGTGTTTTAAAAAACAGAGATGGAGATTATAACAGTAAAGAATATAATATTTACATAGTGAATATTAGGGTGGAGTTACCCTTTATGCTGCCTAAACCATGCAATCTTATAGTACCAACCTAGCAAAAGAGAGCAGCTCCACCGACTAATATATGCCAGAGCAGATGCAATAGAAGGAAAAGGGAATTTTTTGCCCCACTTAACGGGGTTTTCTCACCATGATATTTCACAGAATCACAACCAGCTTCAGACTGGTCAGGCTGTGGATGGTTCTATAGCAGTGATTAGTATATTTAGCTCTGCTGCAACTAGCTGAGCCATACTACAGATTAAATTTCCTGTGCTTATGTCACTGTAAACAAAGCTATAGAGCTCCAAGGAGTGAAAAAAAATCAAAGGTAAACAAGCTAATCTTGTTAGAGATAAAGACTCGATTCCATTTGACCATGCTGATGTAATTCCCTGCTCTCTGTCTAATCAGGAAGGGAGATATGGACGGTAACCCAGAGACACTTTATGTGCACTCCGAGCAGATAAAATCTCTCTTATCTCCTGAGCAGGGCAATATCAAAAGAGCAATGTATTTAGTAAAAAATCTTCAGTTACCTGCACCTACATGTTGAAAGCTAATCTTTGTAGTGAGAAAACCCCTTTAATTCTTTTGGCATATCAATGCTTTCAGAGCGAGGAGGCCTTTCTTCGATAGGGGAATTGACCACCCTTGACCCCTTGTGAGGGTCAGATCGGGTGTCACTTTTTACCTCCAACAAGGGGAAGCCAGGTCATGCTGCAATTGTAAATTTCCAAGCATAGGTGGAGCTGCTCTTGATATAATGTTGATATTATAGACGGAGTATTTCTTTACATGGTTCCAGCATCTCAAGACTCAACAAGCGTTCGGCGTGTCATTACTGCTACCGGACGGGGTGATCATGAGATGGTTCAGACAGAAGACAGGTGATATCATGAAATTCGCCCTTCTTACCATCCCTTCCTGTCTTCTTCATTAAGCTTAAACCTGCGCACTTTCCCTTCCCAGCGTGAGGCACTACTGCGCTGTGGTCTAGGTTGGCGCTATATGAATAAAGGATAATAATAGTAATAATTCTTCATATTGGCAGTCGTCCTTAACTCCTCCCTGTCACTTTCATCTATTCCCCTTCCTCTGCCCTTTAAAGGGGTTTTCTGGGTTAATGTAAATGAAGCTGAAGAGGGTATTCCCATCTTGGCCATTTATTACGTATTGCTGCAGGTCGGACCTCTGGGATCTGCACCTATGCAGAATCGGGATACCCTGACCCTTATCTGCTGGTTTAAAGCACCCAATTGAAACCAATAGTGTGTTGCCTACAAGAGTCTATGGGAGCTATGGAAATAGCAAAGCAAGCAAAGACTTAAAGGGGTGTTTCTACCATAGATTTTGGCGTATTGCTACCACATGTGATTAAAGTCAGATCCCACCTCTGAGACCCCGATCTATCTTGGTAATGGGGCCACCAAAATGACGTCTCAGAAAGGAGAACCGGTCAGGCTTGCGCACAACTCTCCATTCTGTTATATGGGACTTCCCGGTACAAGGGAGCGCTGTGTTCTCCATTCTGTCCTATGGGAGTTCCCAGTACAAGGGAGTGCTGTGTTCTCCATTCTGTTCTATGGGAGTTCCCAGTACAGGGGAGCACTGTGTTCTCCATTCTGTATTATGAAAGTTCCCAGTACAGGGGAGCACTGTGTTCTCCATTCTGTTCTATAGGAGTTACCAGTACAGGGGAGCGCTGTATTTTCGATTCTGATCTATGGGAGTTCCCAGTACAGGGGAGCGCTATGTTCTCTATTCAGTTCTATGGGAGTTCCCAGTACATGGGGGCACTGTGTTCTCTCCATTCTGTTCTATGGGAGTTCCCAGAACAGGGGAGCGCTGTGGTCTCCATTCCGTTCTATGAGAGTTCCCAGTACAGGAGATCACTGTGGTCTCCATTCTGTTCTATGGGAGTTCCCAGTACAGCAGAGCACTGTGTTCTCTCCATTCTGTTCTATGGGAGTTCCCAGTACAGGGGAGCGCTGTGTTCTCCATTCTGCTTTATGGGAGTTCCCAGTAGAGGGGAACGAAATGTTCTATATTCAGCATTTCCATAGAACAGAATGGAGAGTCGTGCACAAGCCTGACCAGTTCTTCATTCTGAGCTGACACTTTCGGGGACCCGTTCTAAAAATGCTTGCAGGTTACAGAGAGGGGGACTCACTCTTATCAGACTTTGATGCCATGTCCTAGCGATATACTATCAAAGTCTATGGTGGTGTCAACACCCTTTTAAGTTGACAAACAGAGATCACAGCAAACCAATTCTACAGAAGAGGTTCCCAGCAGTTGGTCGTTTACCTATCAGCCACTTATGGCACAGCCTCTGGTTACAGGAATACCCTTTTAATAATTTCTAGAAAAATTTCCAAGAAACGATCACAGCCCGTGTCTATGGAGGATGACTGACAGAACGGAGTCTCCCTTTTGCTGGAATATCAAATTTGGTTTCTATTTAGTATCTCTAGGGAATGAGCTGCACTAGTTGTATTACAGTCGCTCTTCCATCTATCCTCAGTAGACAATAGAGGGGTATGGCCATCACTTACAGTAACTTCTGCGACACTGAGCACAGATAACACATTGTCGCGCATGCGCTGCTCTCTCCATCCTCTTCTATGGAAGTTACAAATACAACCGACTCCCATAGAAATCAACAGAGAGAGCTGCGCATGCGCGGCCACCTCTCCATTCTGGGGATAGCCATTTAATGTACCTGATAGGCTAATAGAGGGGTTGTTTGTTAGATTGTTTTAGAGGACATTTAATAGGAAACTTTAGAGTTCCCCAACATTTGGAGACTATTTAGCCTTATCCAAAGCAGCAACCTATCCAGGTCACAACCCTGGACCTCTATACTGTTAATAAGATCCACAGTTGCCACTCACATCGAAAAATAAGGGCTGGTGGCATGTATTCATACATGGTTCCACCACCGCCCATACCAGGTGAATATGAGGGCACCCTCCCATTGGCCATGACTGGTTTTGGAAGACCAGGCATTGTGTACTATGCATAAATAACAACTCGGCAGGGTTTCCCATGCCAAGTCCAGGTGGGTCCTGGCACCAGTAGGTCTGTGATATGGAAAGGGTCTGTCCAAACCGAATCTAAACTTTAACAATAAGAAACAAAGCAGAGAGAGACATTGCAACTAGTGCCCGACCCTCCTGCCGCAAGTCCCACTTCCCGTTTTTCACCCCTAATACATTTTTACGTCACATTGCAGTAAATATATATAAGAAACACCTTCAGTATATTTCCTTCTGAAGAAGGATATATAATGAAGGGTGGCACACGGTCAGATGTCCTGCAGCCATCAATGGTCAAGTAGGCATCTGCCTGTCCTTAGGCCCCATGGGCATCTCTAGCGCATGGGGGCCCAATCCTCCCTTCTCTATGTAAAAAAAAGAAGAGGATAGGGTCATCGCACAGAGATTTTCCAGCATGTCAGAGAATCTGTGTGTGTGATATCGAGCACTTCCAACCCACATGTATGGCCGGCTGAACCGTCAATCAACTGTCACCTGGGGACTATCAAGCCATCACAGTATGTGACGTCCCCCTTTAAAAATTACATTATTGGGATCCGCTTTCGGTTTCTAATTTTCGGCTAAATCTGAAGATTTGGCCTTTGCCCAACATAGATCTCTCCGAATATTGCTCAACCTTCCCTTAGCGTTTTTTTTTTTGTTGCCCTCCCTTCCCTTTCCCCAGATGACAGACGGACAGGGTGTGATGGTGATGTCACACACAAAGGCACAATGACATTGTAATTTCCACCTGAGCCTCGATAAGTCTCCTCTTCATATCGATTGGTTCTTGCGTGTGGTCCTTCCGAATCTCCTCCTCCACCAGCATCAACCTATTAGGGTGGGGAGAAACAAAAATGGCCGCTGAAAGCACCAAACCCACATGGTCAAGATACTTGGAACCTTCCCAATTGTCTAAGGCTGGTGTCATTCGAGGAGGTTTCTGAGCGATACACATAATACTACACATAATACTCTCTATAGCACATACAGAGCATTGAGCATCGCCTCATACTCCATCCCTAGGGGTCAAGATACAGTCTGAAAAACCCAGAAGCCATTCCCGAGTGACACCACCTTGAGAAAATCACCGAATACCCAGAGGAACATGTGTGTAATATATAGTATGATGTAGCCCAGGAACAGTATAGCACTGCAAATTTAGGCAAGACCCATCAACATTTGCAGTCTCTAGTCTCGCTGTATCACATAGTTGTGTGACAACCACCATTGGTGGCTCCAGACAACTAACCTTGGAATCACATCTCTTCCCTGGTGGTCTAATGGCTCGGATTCAGTGCTCTCACCGCCATGGCCCAGCCCAGTCAGGGAGTCATCCTTTGAAGGTGCGCTCTCTGGAGTGGGAAAGATTGGGTGCATCCAGGGTGTCTCTCCATTGGAGGGAGGTCTCTTTTCGGGTGCCTATTCGGGTCACCTCTGATATCCTGGACGGGCTAAGTCTATCATTGAAGCTTTTTGTTTTAAAGTTCTACCATAAGAAGTAGAAGGCTTACAGACACTAAACCGGGGGCCTATGGGTCTTCATTGACATGATTTGTGTTGGCGGGTTTTGTTGACGTGGTGTGTTTATTTGGGCTGGGTTGTTCTTCTGGTTTGTGTGGGAGGAGAAAATTGTAGATAGGTGTATAGTTAATCACATGGACTCTAGGGGCTTGGGATGTAGTTAGGCGTGGATAATCGGGAGGCTACTTTTTCCCTTGAACATGTGAGTTCTGGGACTTGTGGGACTCAAGACTTGTGAGATATACCGTATGTGGTGGAGAGGTTTTGGTGGAGGGTGGGTTAGTACTTTGGGTTTGGAGTTGTTGAAAAGTGGTGGAAAAAAAGAGAGAAAAAAAATTGCTGTTTTGTTTGTTCCTATATGGCAGAGGACCAGTTATGTGTATATATTAATAGTTAGATATGATAGTGTATATAAAATATATAGTTTGTATTGGATTATTGTTGCAAATATATATATATCATTAATTGGTACAAAGCAAATAGCAACGAATATGGGTGGGTGCGCGAAACGCGTTTGCCCCTCTGGAGTGTTATGTCAGTTGCATGTTTGCAATGGAACGGAAATAAAAGAATGTGAATTTTCTATATGAAGTACTGGCTTCTTGGTGCTGTAACAAATCTATATTTGCAACATATGGATCACTCTATGAGTCCATGGAGTTCGTTCTATGCACCTATCCCCGGAGGACAAAGTCTTACAGGTGAGCGGAATAAACTGCATGTATCTACAGTGAAGGAAATAAGTATTTGATCCCTTGCTGATTGTGTAAGTTTCCCACTGACAAAGACATGAACAGTCTATAATTTTAAGGGTAGCTTCATTTCAACATTGAGGGATAGAATATCCAAAATAAAATTCAGAAAATCACATTGTATACATTATATAAATTTATTTGCATTTTTCAGTGAGAAATAAGTATTTGATCCCTCTGGCAAAGAAGACTTAATACTTGGTGGCAAAACCCTTGTTGGCAAGCACAGCAGTCAGATGTTTTTTGTAGTTGATGATGAGGTTTGCGCACATGCCACTCTTCTTTGCAGATCATCTCTAAATCATTAAGATTTTAGGCTGTTGCTTGGCAACTCGGAGCTTCAACTCCCTCTATGTTTTCTATGGGATTAAGGTCTGTAGACTGGCGAGGCCACCGTCATAACCTTAATGTGCTTCTTTTTTGAGCCCCTCCTTTGTTCCCTTTGGCTGTATGCTTTGGGTCATTGTCTTGCTGGAAGACCCAGCCCCGACCCATTTTTAATGTCCTGATGGAGGGAAGGAGGTTGTCACTCAGGATTTTACGGTACACGGCTCCATCCATTCTCCCATTGATGCGGTGAAGTAGTCCTGTGCCCTTAGCAGAGAAACACCCCCAAAACATAATGTTTCCACCTCCTTGCTTGCACTTCATAAAATAACGATCCACCCGCATACAGCCTCCAAGCTTTGCAAATAATTTATTCAATCTTCATATTCAGCAGGTTGTCCGGGCTTCTCCTCGCTACCTGATGGTTTTAACAGATTTGTAAGGTATTTACCTGCTTCTATATTTGTGTTCTGTTTTTCTATACATTTTTTATGTGAAGATGGTAAAGCGTTAAAAGAAATATGTATGCTGAATATGAAGATTGAATAAATTATTTGCAAAGCTTGGAGGCTGTATGCGGGTGGATCGTTATTTTATGAAGTGCATATTGGAAATAGGGGAAGTGAGGCCCCCTTATAAAGGCCAACCCGTGTGCATACAAATATATTTATTAAGTGGTGAAGCGGTGTTCTGTATAAAAGTCCACATCCAGGTTTGACAGTGGGGACCTCGCTCTTTGGGTCATAGGCAGCATTTCTCTTCCTCCAAACACGGCGAGTTGAGTTAATGCCAAAGAGCTCAGTTTTTGTCTCATCTGACCACAGCACCTTCTCCCAATCACTCACAGAATCATCCAGGTGTTCACTGGCAAACTTCAGACGGGCCCCGCACATGCGCCTTCTTGAGCAGGAGGACCTTGCAGGGACTGCAGGATTTTAAACCATTAGGCGTAAAGTGTTTTCAGTGGTTTTCTTGGTGACTGTGGTTCCCAGCTGCCTTGAGATCATTAACAAAGTTCCCCCCGTGTAGTTTAAGGCTGATCTCTCACCTTTGTCATGATCAAGGATCCCCCACGAGGTGAGATTTTGCACGGTGCCCCAGATCGATGGCGATTGACAGTTATTTTGTATTTCTTCCATTTTCTTACTATTGCCCCTACAGTCGTCTCCTTCTCACCCAGCATCTTACTTATGGTTTTGTAGCCCATTCCAGCTTTGTGCAGTCTAGATCTTTCCTGACATCCTTAAACTTTTTGGGTCTTGCCCATGTTGTAGAGGTTAGAGTCTGACTGATTAATTGCGTCAGTGGACAGAGTCTTTATAAAGGTGATCAAAGGCATTATGGAAAGGAGCTGGAAAGCTCATGCGCCCTCTTAGGTTGTAACAATCCTCAATTACTTCTGATTCACTGAATCTTTGAGAAGCAAAAAGAATAATTGTCAAGCCATATGCTCATCTCAAGGTTTCGGGGTTTTGCCCCCCATGTAGGCAGAGCGAATTTTGCTTGACTGGTGGAGCAATGAGTGGGTATGAGGATGTTCCCTTTTATAAGTACTAAGACACGGTCTTTAATCCCAGGTAATGAGTGGATTAGGAGCCTCTAACTGGTTGTAGGAGCCAGAACTCTTAAGGGTTTTGGTAGGGGATCAAATATTTATTTCTTGCACCCAAAATGCAAATAAATTTATATAATTTTATAAAATTTGTGATTTTCTGGGTTTTATTTTTGATATTCTATCTCTCAATGTTTAAAATTAATTACCCTTAAAATTATAGACTGTTCATGTCTTTGTCAGTGGGAAAATTACACAATCACAGGGATAAAATAATTATTTCCTTCACTGTGTAAATATATATATATATATATATAATATATATATATTATATATATATATATATATAATATATATATATATATATATCTCATATAATCTCATATCTATCTATCTAACTCATATCTATCTATCTATCTATCTATCTATCTATCTCCATATAGATATATTTATATAATTGTGCATGAACTGTATATGTGGTGTATATGTATATATACTAGTGTGTATGCACTGTATATATAATTGTATATGGTTGTGTTTTACCATTGATGGAGATAGATAGATAGATAGATAGATAGATAGATAGATAGATAGATAGATAGATAGATAGATATGGGATGGGATAGATTATGATAGATAGGAATAGATAGTATGGATAGATAGATAGATAGATAGATAGATATGAGATAGATAGATTTTGGGATGGATAGATAGATATGAGATAGATAGATAGATAGATAATAGATAGATAGATATGGATAGAATAGATAGATAGATAGATAGATATATATGGGATAGATACATAGATAGATAGATAGATAGATACATAGATACATAGATAGATAGATAGATATGAGATAGATATGAGATAGATAGATAGATAGATAGATAGGGATAGATAGATAGATAGATAGAGATAGATAGATTAAAATAGAAGTGGGAGATAGATAGATATGGATAGATAGATAGGAGATAGATAGATATGGGATAGATAGATATGGGTAGATGGGATAGTTTAGATAGATATGAGATAGATAGATATGGGATGGATAGTTTAGATATGAGATAGATGATTATGGGATAATAGATAATAGTTATGAATAGTAATAGGGATGGATAGATAGATATGAGTAGAAGATAGATAGATAGATATGGGATAAACATAGATAGATAGATATGAATAGAAGATAGTAGATATGAGAAATAGAAGTATGAATAGATAGATAGATAATAGATAGATGTAGATATGAGATAGAAGATATGGGATAGATAGATAGATAAATGAGATAGATAGAAGATAGATGATAGATAGATGATATAGTAAAAGATATAGATAGATAGATAGATAATAGAAGTGATAAAATAGATTTTTGAGATATAGTATGAATAGATAGATAGATAGATAGAAAATGGGATAGATAGATAGATAGATAGATAGATAGATAGATAGGGGATAGTACTAGATAGATAAAAATTTAATAATTGAAAATTTTGTGCGTTCCCCTTTAAAACATACATCCTTTTACATCTGGCCCTCTGGGGGCCCTTGCTGAATCATAAGAAATGGCTCGAGCTCTTTGATTGTAACAATTTGCTCTTAAGAACGTTTTCGCTCTCATCTAATAAAAGACACACAGCAAATTACCCAGAGAAGAGACTAAGTGCAGGGAGGCTTGGAAGCAACAGGAGAGATGTTATTATCTGGGCTGGAACAAGTCGTATGTTACACTCTCCATCTGATTCGAGGAATACAGATTCCCTGAAAACTGCCGTATCGCACACAATAGAGGTTCAGGGAGGGACGGATATTAGAGGCTGCAAGTTTCTGCACCGGAAAGAGACCGGAAGAGCAGACCGATTAAGGCAAGTGCCAGGTAATGGGGAGGATTCGTAAGACCTGCTCAGCCTCACATCTAGTCATAATCTGCAAACCATGGAGAATGTTTCTACCTATAAAAGATGCAGGGCACACTTACATTATAGCAATACTATAGGGCAAAAAAAACTTGCCTATCCAGGACTGTGTCCCAATTTGGGGGTTTTCCAATCATTAACATTTATTGCCTATGCATTGGGACCTCCATAGTACATTGCCTATCCATTGGGACCTTCGTAGTACATTTTCTATCCACTGAGACCTTCATGGTATAATGCATATGCATTGGGACCTCCATAGTGCATTACCTATCCATTGGGACCTCCAAATACATTGCCCATCAATTGGGACCTCCATAAATGCATTAGCCATCCTTGGACCTCAAATACATGCCATCAATTTGGGACCTCCATAGTGCATTGCCTACCCTTTGGGACCTCATTAGTACATTGCTTATCCATTGGGACCTTTAAAGTACATTGCCTATCCATTGGGACCTCCAAAGTACATTGTCCATCCATTGAGACCTCCAGAGTACACTGCCCATCCATTGGGACCTATATAGTACATTGCCTATCCATTGGGACCTTTAAAGTACATTGCCTATCCATTGGGACCTATATAGTACATTGCCTATCCATTGGGACCTATATAGTACATTGCCTATCCATTGGGACCTCCAAAATACATTGCCCATCCATTGGGACCTCTAAAATACATTGCTCATCCATTTGGACCTCCATGGTACATTGCCCATCCATTGGGACTGACACAGTACATTTCCTATTCACTGGGACCTCTGTAGTACATTGCCCATCCATTGGGATCTTCAAAGTACATTGCCCATCCATTGGGACCTCCCCAGTACATTGCCCATCTACTGGAACCTCCACAGTACATTACCCATCCACTGGGATCCCCATAGTACATTAGCTATCCATTGGGACTTCCATGGTACATTGCCCATCCATTGGGATCCCCATATTACATTTCTTATCCATTGGGACCTCCACAGTACAATGCCCTTCCATGGATTCCTCCATAATAGATCTACCTACTTCCTGCTGCATGACAACCCCATATATGACTTATAGGTCCATCCTCACATGGATATCTGCTTTCTGCATCTCAGTCCCTAGTAACATAAGAATAAGTATCTCAGGGATTCAGGATATCCCTAACCCTAAGTAAGGGTCTGAGTTACTTTATTTTGAGCACTGAATCCCTCTCCTGTTCTCATGTCGGTGCATTTAAAAGACCCATGAAAACGGAGCTGATATGATCATTACTGCTATAGAACCACCAACCGCCTGACCAGAAAGAGACAGGATGCATGAATCTAAAGCTACTTGTGGCTCTGTGAAACAGCATAGCGAGACAACCCCTTTAAACCAAGGCCAGGTCTGTGAGGAGCCCTACTATTAAATCCTAAAAATTTCGTGTCACCCGGACAATGAGAAGAAAACAGGTTTGTGTCCTGTGTTCAGCACTGGTCATATGTATATTAGATGTGATTGTTTCTTTGTATGTTTTCTCTGGATATTGCAGTTAGAGGGGATCCCGGTTCCGGAGGATCCCCCTCTCTCGCCTCCCCCCAATCCCCAGAAGTAAATAATAGAGTATTTACCATTTCTAACCTGTTTATGATGCTCTTGATTTGCGTGTCCTTCTCAATCTGCTGCTGCCTTAGCCTCTTCTCCCTCTGCTCCAGTCGGGCCTGATACTGCATCAGCATTTTGCTTGTTTGCTCCTCCTGGGAGAGGAGACGGCGTTCGTATTCCTCCAGCTTCCGGTTGGACATCACGAGTCGCTCTTTTAGGGAGTAGATTTCCTCCTCGTATTCCTTCACCTAAGAGGATTGGTGAAACAGGGAGAAGAGAACAGGGGGAAAAGATGGAGGGAAAGAGACAGAGCAATGAACGACTTTGAAAAGTAAGGAAAGACACTGAGGGCCACATGTATGAACCTGTTTAGGTCCAAAACTTTCACATAGGTTACATAGTTACATAGTTAGTACGGTTGAAAGAAGACACGTGTCCATCAAGTTCAACCAAGGGTGGGGAAAATGTGGGTGAGGGAAGGGAGACAAGGATTTTAAGCCCAGCCTCCCCACTGGTTAATGCCCTGGAACCCACAAGGCAAGAACCAATCTGCTCCATGGGAGACCCCATCTCTGACCCCAGAGCCGCCACCAGCCAGGATCCAGAATTTTACATGGCTACGTACGCATTAATATTCTTTAGTTGTTTCAGGTAGGTATCTAAGCCTTTCTTGAAACTCTCTACAGTTCCTGCTGTGACCAGCTCCTCAGGCGGCTATTCCACAGATTCACAGTTCTTACAGTGAAGAACACCCTGCTCCTCTGGAGATTGAATCCTTTTTTCTCCAGCCGAAGGGAATATCCCCTTGTCTTTTGAGGGGACTTCACATGAAATAATTTTTCCCCGTACTTTTGTAGGGACCATTATATAAAATTAATTCATGTTCCCCCGAAGCCGTCTTTTCTCAAGACTAAATAAGTTCAATTCTACTAACCTCTCCTCATAACTAAGATGCTCCATTCCCCTTATAAGTTTGGTTGCTCGTCTTTGCGCTCTTTCCAGCTCCAATACATCCTTTCTATAAACTGGGGCCCAGAACTGAACAGCATATTTTAGGTGAGGTCGCACCATTGCTTTATACAGTGGTAGAATTACATCCTTGTCCCGCGAGTCCAGGCCTCTTAATACACGCCAATATCTTACTTGCCTTAGAGGCAGCTGACTGATACTGCATGCTGTTCTGTAGTCTATGATCTACAAGAACGCCCAGATCTTTCTCAACAAGCGATTCTCCAAGTTTTTCTCCCTATAGGACATATGATGTCTGCAGATTATTCCTACCCAGATGCAGAACCTTACGTTTATCCACATTGAACCCCATTTGCCAAGTGGATGCCCAAGCACTCAGTGTGTCCAGGTCTGCTTGCAATTTATGAGCATCTTCCATAGATTGCACTACCCTGCATAGCTTGGTGTCATCTGCAAAAATAGAGACCGTGCTATTGATCCCTTTCACTATGGGAAAAAAGTGAGTTTTAGACCTAAACAGGTTTATACATGTGGCCCTAAGAGAGAGATAGAGGAGAGAACGGAAGAACCATATGACGGAGTCACAGGATGGAAGAAAAGCAGGAGGGGAAGAGAGAGCGGCGCGGAGGGTGGAGGTCTACCAGAGATGTTCTCACCCTCTCCAGACGACTCTCATCCATGGATTTGGAATACTCCTTTAATTTGTATTCTTCTCGTTCTATGTGCGCGCTCTCGATGTCGGCGGAGAGGTGAGGCATGTTCGACACCCAGGCAACTGTGCGTTCCGAGGCTGGTGTGACCGGGTTCAATGTAGCCGGCGGATGGGTGGGCTGCGGGGAAACAGGGACAGGGTAAGGGGGGCCAACAGAAAAGCGCAGAGGGCCCAATGGGAGGCGGCTGGGTGACCTACCTGCTTGGGTATGCTGGGGTTAAGCCCGCCTGCGTCTTTCTCCACCGACTGTTGTCTCATTCTGGCTGCACCGTACATTGGCTCCGGGCTCTGCAGGAGGTTACCGCTGCTTGGTCGGGGCTTATGGGCGGCCTGCACCGTCAGCTGTTGGGATTTGCCCCTGTGTAGGGGAGGAGGCTGCGAGTCTTGCCTCCGCTGCACTCCGGGGCCAATGGTGATTTGTGGAGGTGAAAGCATGTGTTGCAGATTGTCTTGAAGGGAAAGCTGCCTCTTGCTGCAACGTAAGGAAAACTTTACAATTACCCTGAGGGACTAAACAAGTTGGAAAGAATATGAGGCGCTGCCTAAATACACCACAGCCACGTACATAAGAAACATACAGACATCACACACAGGCATAAACGAGCCGTCTCTGACTACAGGACCTGGAGGTGACGTCAGCTTAGGAGTCCTGGAGGAGGAGTTTACATTTTGACCATTGTGCTCTAATTTAGTCCCATCTGCCTCCACCTCACCCCAACCGGGGAGAGCAAGTATCACTGCCACTCAGAAAGGGCGACATGCCCCCTTTATATGCAATAGTAAACACAAGATCAGCCCACGCACTTTGCTCAATCATAGGATGGTCATGACTAAGAGCCCTTTGCGGACGTTCAAAACGCGTAGACGTGTGTTTGTTGGTCTTTGGATTTTAATAGGTTTTATATGACATGAAGAAATAAAGTGCGTTTTAAATTTGAAAAATTCTGGAGTGCTGGAGAGTTTTCCCACATTGTGGTCAAGCTATTATGCCCCCTTTATGCCTCCTATCCTGCTGCTTGGCTGAAACCCCATGAGGCTGCCATTGCTTTCCCTTGCTCCCCCCAAAGTCCTGTCTCCTATTTACAGTTTTACACTAGGTGGGTTTTTTTTTAGTAGGTTTCAGCAAATTTATTAGAAAGAGATGGGAAAACTACAATTTACTTTAAAGGGATGTTCCAATATTCAAAAGCTCATCAAGAGGAAGAACCTGTAACACAGGGATCTATAGTTCTGCTTTCTATTACACAGTTGTGTCCATCTGTAGCTGTAACTATAATGATCTATAAATCAAAAATTCTTTGCAGCAGCCGTAAAATGAGATTTTTTTTTTCATACCAGTGAGAGGTATGTATGTTGTGGTGACATCTAGTGGTCAATAGTGCAGCCACTAATGGTTTAGGTATTAGCCAATCCAGAGACACCCACTAGTTTGGCTGATATCTGAGTAATGTTTCAAGGATCCTCTAGAGATTGGACATCGACTAACAGTGTAGCCCCTTATAGTTAGCGCTTGAGGGATGGGTCACTTCCTACTCGAGGAAAGCTATTTTGCTTTGAAGTTTCCCTACTTTTTTGCTCTAATTTAGTCATATCTGCCCCCCCTCCCTTCCCCTCCTCCAACCGGGGAGGGCTAACATCACTGCTACTCAGCAAGGGCGACATGCCCCCTTTATAGCTCCTATCCTGCTGCTTGGCTGAAATACCATAAAACTGCCATTGCTTTCCCTTGCTCCCCCACAGCTCTGTCTCCTATTTACAGTTTTACACTAGATGGGTTTTTTGATGAATGAGTAGGTTCATCCGGTTGGAGGAAAGGGAAAGGGAGGGGCAGATATGACTAAATTAGAGCAAAAATATAGAGAAACCAAAGCAAAATAGCTTTCCTCCAGTAGGAAGTGACCCATCCCTCAAGCGCTTACTATAAGGGGCTACACTATTAGTCGGTGTCCAATCTCTAGAAGATCCTTGAAACATTACTCAGATATCAGCCAAACTAGTGGATAACTGTATTGGCTAAACCATTAGTGGCTGCACTATTGACCACTAGATGTCACCACAACATACATACCTCTGACTCGGAAAGAACATCTCACTTTACAGCTGCTGCAAAGAATTTTTGATTTGAGTTAGTTCATAATAGTTACAGCGACAGATGGACACAACTGTGTAGTAGGAAGGGATGGGAAAAAAGTACAAAAAGGACGTGTATTCCACAAGTATAAAAAGTCAAAACTTTATTAATTATTAGATTAAAAAATTGAACCTGCCTCTTATCTTATACTCACTTCTATGGCGTTCTAACGTCTCTGTTAGGAGCTATGTAACCCACTTTACCTATGGGTCGTACTATCAGGCTATCGTGAGTATTATGCGTCCCTTGTTGCTTTATTTATGCCCTAGGGTTTGTTAATCTTTATGTCCTAGGATCTGCTTACCTACTGTTAATCTAGCCATTACTTGTATGTGTATTCATATTTAAGCCATTTTGATGGGGGTGTGAGTTTATCCCCCTTACTTTTTCCTTTACTTCCTCCCTGATGAATCTTTTCTCATTTGAAGGTGAAACGCGTTGGAGATGTGATTTAGGAAGTAGACAAGTGTTTTTGGCTAATGTGTTCTTTTGTAACATTCAGGGCAACATGCATGAAATTTGGCGTTTACACGCCAAATTTCATGCGCTTAAAAAAGGCATAGAATGCGTCTGATTTATAAGCTCGCTATACAGCAGGTCATAAATCAGGCGCATTCTAGCGCTTGTATGACATTTCTGGCTCAGGTAAACCACTTTGAAAGTGCTCTACCTGTTCCAGCTATATTGCGCCTAGAATTGCCGCACTGAAGCGATAAATCTATAACTTTGTACGGTTCTAGTGCGCCCCGCCTCCTGCACGCCCCCCAAAAACAGGCGCATTACAAAGTGTCGCTTGCGCTATGTAATGCGCCCCGGAGTGGCGTGCGGGAGATTTAAAAATGTATGCACGGGGCTGCGCCTGATATCGGGCTGAAAAGACGCCAAATAGCTGGAGCAGCCCCGTTCATACATGTCGCCCTCAATGTTTTGTGCCACTCTATTACTGATATTTATGGTATTTGGTATTTATGGTATTAGGGATACAAGCAAGCTATTTATATTCAAGTTTTTAGGCTCCTTAGTTATTCCTATTCTCAGGATCAGTTTCCGTACTTAGGGTGTATCTAGGGCGTTTGAGCCACCGAAAGGTTCCTGAGCGGGGTCGCCCTTGTCGGGGCAGGGCCCTGTGTAGGTAGGGTTTTAGTTCAATACTCAATTAGGGATTTAATAGTGTTAGTCTCCTTTTTTAATCTAGTAATTAATAAAGTTTTGACTTTTTATACTTGTGGGATACACATCGTTTTTGTACTTTATACCTTAACTAGCATAAAATCTCTTTTTCTTTGACAGTAAGGGTTTCCAAGCCCAGAAAATTTCAAAAACTTGGTCTGTGATTTTGAAAGGATGGGAAAACTACAATTTGCTTTAAAGGGATTTTCCAATATTCAGAAGCTCATTATAAAGAAGAACCTGTAATATGGCTGGGAACTATAATTCTGCTTTCTATTATAAAGTAGCATCTACTAGTTAGTATCTGTAGCTGCAACTATAATGAAATGACTCTGTAGCAGCTGTAAAATGAGATGTTCTTTCCAAGTCAGAGGTATGTATATTGTGCTGACATCTAGTGGTTAATAGTGTTCAGGTGACTACCCTGCAAGTATCACTAGTTAGGCTGATACCAAGGATCTCCTAGAGATGGGGCACTGACTAATAGTGTAACCTGTAATAGTTAGCATTTGGGCAACAGGTGACAAAACTAAAATTGGACTGTTTAGCCACAATGACCATTGTTCCGTTTGGAGGAAAAAGGGAGAAGCTTGGAAACCGAAGAACACCATCCCTACTGTGAAACACGAGGGTGGCAGCATCATGTTGTGGGGTTTTTTACTGCAGGAGGGACATCTATTCACAAAATAGATGGCATCATAAGGAAAGAAGATTATGTGGCAATACTGATGCAACATCTCCTTGAAGTACTATACTATTCCTAGGGAGCCTTGCTTTTAGAGTTTCCCTACCTTTTTACTGTATTTCCATAAGGAAGAACCTGTAATACGGCTGGTACCCATAATTCTGCTTTCTATTACATAGTACCATCAATCTGCATCTGTTACTATACTGAAATGACATGAATGAAAAGCTCTTTGCAGCAGCTGTAATATGAGATGTTCTTTCTGAGTCAGAGGTATGTATGTTGTGCTGACATCTAGTGGTTAACAGTGTTTAGCTGACTACCCTACAGGTGTCAGCCATATCAGAAATACCCACGAGTTAGGCTGATACCGAGGATCTCCTAGAGATGCAACACTGACTAATACTATAACCCAGGGGTCTGCAACGTCGGCTCTCCAGCTGTTGGGAAACTACATCTCCCATCATGCCCACTGATATAGATTACATAAATGCATGATGGGAGTTGTAGTTTCCCAACAGCTGGAGAGCCGATGTTGCAGACCCCTGGTGTAACCTGTAATAGTTAGAGCTTGGGCAACAGGTTACTTCCTCCTGAAGGAAAGCTATTTTTTTTATACTATTACCAGGGAGCCTTGCTTTAATGTTTTCCTACCTTTTTGCTGTATTTTCATAATGAAGAACCTGTAATACAGCTGGTACCCATAATTCTGCTTTCTATTACATAGTACCATCAATCTGCATCTGTTACTATACTGAAATGAAATGAATGAACAACTCTTTGCAGCAGTTGTAAAATGAGATGTTCTTCACCAGTCTGAGATATGAACATGTTGGTGACATCTAGTGGTCGATATAAAAATCAGCAATATTTCACAAAGGATTTTTATATTCCACATCCTAAACCACGCTACTGATGGCAGGAGGTCTTTGTTGCCCGTATATACTCCTAGTTTCTTCACCTCTTCTCCACAATCACAGACAGCTCGCTTGCGCCCGCACACACACAACTAGATTTGAATGTCCTCAGTAAAGCTCTGACTATTGAGCTGTTGTCATTTTGCTAATTTACTCTCTTCAGCCCCAAAATGTGTTAGATTTAAGACGCCGCTCTTGGTTTGGCTGAGGGCTCTCAACTCACAATGCAAGTCACAGGCGCCTTACATTGACCTGCATTGAGACTCCCCCAAACAACTCACCACCCCACCCACCTCTTCATTTTAGCATCTACAGCAGGAAAATCAGCTCTGCCATGAGGTAGATTACAAGAGGGCTGAAGAAGACCAAAGAAGAAGATGTTTTCATACCAGAACAACACCTTCCTCTACGTTTTATCATGTACTAAGTGTTGGACATGGATGTAGGACACCCATATGGATTAACTATATATAAATATATAGTGATATATACATATATGATCATATATGTATATAAAGGGATGCGTTATACCACCTCTCTAATAATCCCACCTAGCACCCCAATCTTGCGCCCCCTAGTGGGGCTGGTACCTGAACTCTGACCCCTGCCGGCTGAACTCGTCGCTGTAGCTGTGACTGTGCAACATGTGCTTTCCGGAACTTAAGTCCTCACTCTTGCTGTAGCCATGGAATGGGGCAAAGGCGTCAGCTCCGGGGTCCGGCCGATGAGGAGCCGAGTGAGAGGGTGGTGCAGCTGGGCCATCGGGGGCCATGTGGAAGAGCGGGTTCTGGAAGGACAAGGGAATGCGCAGCTGCTGAGCTGAAAGCCCATCGGTGGTAACTCCCATCTGACTGAGCCGCAGACCAGCCGCAATGCTAGACCCACTGCCCTGGGAGAGCCGGCCCCCTGGGCGAAGTCCCCCGGATATGGAGGCCTGGCTGGAGTTGAGCAGGTCTCCTACGGCTTGCAGGTTGGACACACTGTTCATGCGGCTATCCTGCAAGTCTAACATGGAGACGCTTTTGTTCACGCTCAGCATCTTCTGGTCAGGCTCGGTGATGTCTGAGCTGCTGGTGCAATAGGCAGGTGAAGAACGGGTGAGAGGGCGACGCGACACAAAGAACATATCCTTGGAGGACTTGTCCTTGGTCGGTGAGGGTAGACGGGTCATGTCAATGGAGCTGAGGGAAGAAAAAAGTGAAAATGAGGATAACCAATAACGTAACAGAACAAGATGATGAAAAACTGATTCCTAAAATGTCATGATGGGACAACAGGTCAATACTATTTGTCCTCAGTGGTGGAAACGTGGTTCTTCTAGGTCTCAGAATCACATACGGCCAAGTTCACACATTGCTGCACTCTATAACCTCCAGCCAGAGGCGTAACTTGCAGCTCCTGGGCTTGTGCAAATAGTGACATGGGGCCCCTAAGCCACCATGTGCCATTGACAATGCTGTGGCAGAAGGGCTTTTGGGGCCCTCTCAGGCTGCAGGATCTGGTAGCGACTGATACCTCTGGACCCCCTATTGCTACGCCCCTGCCTCCAGCTGTGCACCTAATGCCATTTCAGTAAGGATAATTTCACCCCTATATTAAAGGACCACTAGATTTTATTTTATTTCCCTTTAGTTGATCAGGAATTGCTCCTAAATGCACAGTAGACCCAGTAATTTTGCTTACCTGCAGCTGAATACAGGATTTCTCACTGCTGCAGCTGGGTCATGTGACCTGCACTCTGAGCTGCTGGAACACACGGCGTGGTTGTGTGACTCCCATACCTCTCTATGCATTCCTATGGGAGGTTCAAAGTCAGTCTCATAGGAATGCTTAGAGACAGACTTCTTGTCAGCATCAAAAGCACAGACCATCAGAGTGCAGGTCTAACAGAGATTGTTTCATCAGCTAGAAATCCTGTATTCAGCTGCAGGTAATCAAAATTACTGACACTACAGTGCACCTACACGCAATTTCTAATTAACTAAGGAGGAAAAAATAGCTGAAGTGGTCATTTCGGATGATGACGATATAAAACATGGACGCCCCCTGGACCTACCTGTTGAGGTCTCGCACCAGGTAGCTCTGAAGCTCCGCTGATGGCCCCCTCAGGACGACGGGTTTTGGGGGAGCACCTTTCTTATGTTTGGCGCCGCGGATGGGGGGTTCCTGAGCGCAGGCTAAAGTCTTTTGAAAAGGGCGGGGAGGGGCCCCCAATTTTATGAGAGCATCCTGCTCCAATAGTTGCAAAAGAACAAAACGGATTTTAGTGAGACTAGACATTCACATATATTACACAGTACATAGCACAATACGGGGTACGTAATATAACAAGAAATAGCTCAAATACTGCAGAACTGCATATTACATAGTATGTAGCATCAAATACTGCAGAACTGTATATTACATAGTATGTAGCAAAAAATACTGCAGTACTGTACAGTGCCTTGCAAAAGTATTGGCCCCCCCTTGAACTTTTCCACCTTTTTCCCACATTTCTGGTTTTTAAACAAAAGATTAAAATTTTATTTTTTTTGGGAAGAATAAACAACAAGTGGGAACAATTGTAAGTGGAAACAAAATTTTTTGGGATATTTTAAATTTTTGTAAAAAAAAGAAAAAACTGAAAAGGGGGGTGTGCCAAATTATTGGGGCCCCCTTAAGTAATTTTCTTTGTAGCGCCACCTTTTGCTGCGTTTTACCTGCAAGTCGCTTGGGTTTTTTCCTTACATTTTGCACTCGAGAGACTAAAATTTCTTGCCCTTTCCCTTGGCCACAGCGGACTCAGTGAGGGGGATGGAGACTTTGTGACACTGGAGCTCATGGGTTGAGGGAGATTTTGGGACGCGGGACTCGGGAGGTTGGAGGGAGAGCGTTTGTAACATTTACTCAGGGGGTTGGATGGAGAGGTTTGTAGCAGCGGAGCCGTAGTTGGGATGGGGGCTTTTGTGAGCACTGGAGCCATGATTTTTGGGGGAAGGGTTTGTAAACAGCTGGACCAGGAGTTGGTGGAAGCTTTGTGAGCAGCTGAAGCCAGGGGGTTGGAGGGAGAGCTTTGGAGCAGCGGACTCATGGGGTTTGGGAGGAGGGGTTTTGGAGCACCCGGAGCTCAGGGGGGTTGGAGGAAGCTTTTGTGAGCAGCTGGGCTCAGGGGGGTTGATGAGAGCTTTTGTGAGAAGTTTACTCAGGAGTGGATGGAAGCGTTTGTACACTGGAGCTCAGTGATTTGGATGGAGAGCGTTTTTGACACACTCAGGAGGTTGGATGGAAGCTTTTTGTGACATGGGAGCTCATGAGGTTTGGAGGGAAAGGGGTTTTTGGAAACGCTGGAGCTCATAGGTTGGAGGGGAAGCGTTTGTGAGCAGCTGGAGCTCAGGGAGGTTGGATGGGACTTTTTGGGGCACGGGAGCTCATGATTTTGGAGGGAGAGCGTTTTTAAACAGCTGGGCTCATGGGGTTGGTAGAGCGTTTGTGGCAGTGACTCATGGGTTGGAGGGAGAGCTTTGTGACAGCGGGAGCTCAGGGGGTTTGGGAGGAGGGGTTTTGTGAGCACGGAGCTCAGGAGGTTGGAGGAGAGCGTTTTAACAGCGGGCCTCAGTAGGTTGGATGGAGACGTTTGTACACTGGACTCGTGATTTTGGAGGAGCTTTTGTGACGTTTGGAGCTCGGGGGGTTGGATGGAGAGCTTTTGTGACAGCTGAGCTCAGGGTTGGAGGGGAGACTTTGTGACACGGGGTTCGGGGGTTTGGGAAAAGGAGACGTTTGTGACAGCTGGAGCTCAGTGGGGTTTGGGTGGAGAGCTTTTGTGACCGGGAGCTGGAGGTTGGAGGGAGGGGTTTTGGACAGCTGGCTCAGTGAGGTTGGATGGAGAGCGTTTGGAGAAAGGGGACTGTGGGGTTTGGATGGAGACGTTTGGGGAAGCTGGAGCTCATAGGTTGGATGGAGAGCTTTGTGAGCAGTTTTGGAGCTCAGTGAGGTTTGGGAAAACTTTGTTGACTGGCCATTCTAAAACCTGGGGGGGAGTTATTTGGAACCTCCATTTTTAGATTTTTCTTTTTGTTTGGGATCATTGTCTTGTTGGAAGATAAATCTCCCCTCCCATCCAGGTCTTTTGCAACTCCAAAGTTTTCTTCCAGAATGGGCCGATTTGGGTCCATCCATCTTCCCCTCAATTTTAAAAAAAATCCCCCCCCGAAAAAAGCCCAAACCATGATGCTGCCCCACCATGTGTGACAGTGGGGGTGGGGTGTTCAGGGGTGAGCTTTCTGCTTTACGCCAAAAATACGTTTTTCTTGGGGCCAAAAATTTGGGTTTTTTTTTCATCTGACAAGCCCCTTTGCCACATGTTTGGTGCTCCCAGGTGGCCCCTTCCCTTTCCCCAATTTTTGGGGTCCCCAAAGGCCCCTTCTTCCACATGTTTGGTGTCTCCCCCCGGCCCCTTTTTTCCACATTTTGGGGTCTCCCAGGGGGGGGACCCCCTTCCCCCCCCCCCATGTTTGGTTCTCCCAGGCGGCCCCCTTCTTCCCCAACGTTTTGGTGCCCCCCAGGGGGCCCCTTTTTCCGTGTTTTTTTCCCCCGGCGCCCTTTTTTCCACTTTTGGGGCTCCCAGCGGGGCCCCCTTTCCCCCATGTTTGGTTCTCCCAGGGGGCTTGGGCAAACTGAAACGAGACTTTTTGGAATCTTTGAAAATGGCTTTTCTTCTTGCCCTCCTAAAGGCCCGATTTGTGCGTGATGACTGTTGTCCTATGGACAGACTCTCCCACCTCAGCTTAAAATCTCGATTCTCCAGATGATCAGGGGGTCTTGGGTTTATCTCTGATCACCTTCTCCTTGTTTTAGATTAAAGTTTTAGGGACGGCCGGCTTGGGGAATTGCAGGGTCTAAAACCCTTCCATTTCAATATGATCGCTTGCCAGTGCTCCTTGGGGTGTTTAAAAATTTGGGGAAAAATTTTTTTTATCCAAATCCGGGTTTAAACTCTCCACAACAATCCGGGCCCCTGGTGTGTTCCTGGTCTTCATGATGCTCTCTGGGCCTTTTAAAAAAAACCCTGAACTATCAAGAGCAGGGGCATTTTCACGGGGACTTGATTACACCAGGTGGATTTTAAATTATACATCAACATTTTGGACAACTTTGGGGTCATTCAAAATCCTCACTGAACTTCTGGAGTGAAATTTTTCTGGAAAAATAAGGGGGCCCGAAAATTTGGGGCCCCCCCACTTTTTTAGTTTTTTTTTTTTTTCAAAAATTAAAATATCCAATAAATTTCGTTCCACTTCTCAATTGTGTCCCATTTGTTGTTGAATCTTCACCCAAAAAAATAAAATTTTATATCTTTATGTTTGAAGCCTGAAATGTAGCAAAAGGTTGAAAAGTTCAAGGGGGCTGGATACTTTCGCAAGGCACTGTATATTACATAGTATATACAAGTGGGTAGTTGTGGACGGTATATTACATAGTACTTATTATATACAGAAGCATAGAATTAGTTTGTTTAGTACATGGTAAATACAGTAGTGTAGAATAAGATACTACAGTACACAGCATATACAGTACCATATAATAAGATAATATAGTACACATCACATACGATACCATATAATAAGATAGTATAGTACATAGCATATAAAGTAGCATAGAAAAAGATAGTATAATACACAACATATACATAGTAGTGTAGAATAAGCATATAGGACACAGCATATACAGTAAAATAGAATAAGATACTATAGCACATAGCATATACATAGTAGCATGGAATAAGATATTATAGTACATAGCATATACAATATCATAGAATAAGATAAAATACTACATAGCATTTACATAGTAGGATGGAATGAGATAGTATAATACACAACATATACATAGTAGTGTAGAATAAGATAGTATAGGACACAGCATATACAGTACCATAAAACAAGATACTATAGTAGCATATACTAGTACATAGTAGCATGGAATAAGATACATAGCATATACAGTACCATAGAATAAGATAGTATAATACTTAACATTTACAGTAGCATATAAAATAATATAATACACAGCATATACAGTATCTCACAAATGCGTGTACACCCCCTCACATTTTTGTAAGTATTATATATTTTCATGGGACAACACTGAAGATATGACACTGTGATACAATGTAAAGTAGTCGGTGCACAGCTTGTATCACAGTGTAAACTTGGTGCCCTCAAAGTAACTCAAGACACAGTCATCAATGTGTAAACCGCTGGCAACAAAAGTGAGGACATCCCTAAGTGAAAATGAACAAATTGTGCCTAATTTGCCATTTTCCCTCCACAGTGCCAAAGGACTTGTTAGTCTCAAGTGTGGATGGGGAGCAGGAGTGTGAAATTTGGTGTTATCGCTCTCACACTCTCTCATACTGGTCACTGGAAGTTCAACATGGCGCCTCACGGCAAAGAATTCTCTGAGGATGTGAAAAAAAGAGTTCTCGCTCTACATAAAGCTGTCCGAGGCTATAAGAAGATGCCAACACCCTCACACTGAGCTGCAGCACGGGGGCCAAGATCATACAGCGGTTTAACAAGACACCATGGTCAACCAAAGAAGTTGCGTGCACGTGCTCAGCGTCATATCCAGAGAAGAGTGCTGCCAGCATTGCTACAGAGGTTACAGGGGTGGGAGCCAGCCTGTCAGTACTCAGACCATACGCCGCACACTGCATCAAATTGGTCTGCTTGGCTGTCGTCCCAGAAGGAAGGCTCTTCTAAAGATGATGCACAAGAAAGCCTGCAAACAGTTTGCTGAAGACAAGCAGATTAACATAGATTACTGAAACTATGTCCTGTGGTCTGATGATGGTAAACTTATTTGGTTCAGATGGTGTCAAGCGTGTGAGTTGGTAACCATGTGAGGAGTGTATCTTGCCTACATTCAAGCATGGTGGTGGGAGTGTCATGGTTTGGAGCTGCATGAGTGCTGCCGGCTGTGGGGAGCTACAGTTCATTGAGGGAGCCATGAACTGTGACATACTGAAGAAGAGCATGATCCCCTCCCTTCTGGGCCGCAGGCCAGTTTCCAACATGATAACAACCCCAAACACCTCCAAGACGACCACTGCCTTGCTAAAGAGAATGAGGGTAAAGGTGCTGGACTGGCCAAGCATGTCTCCAGACCTAAAACCTACTGGGCATCTGTGGGAAATCCTCAAATGGAAGGTGGAGGAGCTCAAGGTCTCTAACATCCACCAGCTCCGTGATGTCGTCATGGAGAAGCGGAAGAGGATTCCAGTGGCTGCAACCCGTGAAGCTCTAGTGACCTCCATAGCAAAGAGAGTTAAGGCAGTGCTGGAAAATAATGGCGGACACACAATTTGTCCATTGTCACTTAGGGGTGTACTCACTTTTGTTGCCAGCGGTTTAGACATTGATGGCTGTGTTGAGTTATTTTGAGGGTGCACCAACTTTACATTGTTATACAAGCTGTGCACTGACTACTTTACATTGTATCAAAGTGTCCTATCTTCAGTGTTGTCCCATGAAAAGATATAATACAATATTTACAAAAATGTGATGGGTGTACTACCTTTTGTGAGATACTGTACAGTACCATAGAATACAATACTATAGTACACAGCATATGCAGCACCAAAGAATAAGATAGTACACCATACTACACCACACAGCACATACGAGCCATGCAATGAAAGCATCTTCTGCCAGAAATATCATTATACTTACTTTACTGAGCTGGGGAATGACTTCCCATAGCAGGGCGTGCAAAGTACTCAGCTCCCGCCCCAGGTCGATGTAGCCCTCGAAGTTGCTGCTGTTGGTGAGTGCATCCATGTTGGAGATCTCGTACAGGAAATTCTGCATATTGGCCAACTCCGTCTCCAGGAACTCATTCATGAAGGACATGTGCTCTTCCTTACTGCTGAATCTGATGAGAGCGGCATCTCAGTATTGATCTATATGCACAAAGCTAGTTCCTACCCGTCAACCTGATGGACCAGTCTCCAACCACCCTTCCCTCTGTCCGTCAGCTTGTGCGCTTGGTGTGAAGGTCTTATTAGGCATACGTCTACATCGTTCCCTATGTAAGTCAGGACCTATATTTTGGGTCAGAATGACCTCAGACTCTGTAATGTTGTAGGTGGGTTGTCCCTGTGTCACCCCAATGAATGGGACAGTCTACGCTCCCCTCTCTTTCCCTGTGCCACTTCCCACCCCTGCCCCTACTCTCACTTGAAGTTGAAGTTGGCCAGGTTCTGGATGACCTTAGCGATGAGTGTGAGGGTCCTAGATGTTTGCTCATCAGGGTATTCCTGCATCAGGCCGAAGAGGCTGGGGGACATGATGGCCGGACACAGGAAGCGGAGGAAGAGAGAGGCACTGATGAGTCGATCTGCTATGTCTTCACGGCCGCGCTCTGCACAGCGCATCCTCCATGACGCAAAGACCTCCTTCAACTCCCGGGGGAACACACTAAGAACGGTACAAAGAAGAAAGCAAGTAGAAATAGTAAAGAAGACAGTTAGAAACCAAGACATAGTAAACACTTAAAGTGTACCTCTCATCTACAGACAGTTGAGGCTGGACCCAATGTCTACCCTACAGGTAGAACCAAGATGGCCGCCTCCATGGCAAGTGGCAGGTACACTTTAAATGTCAAATTAAAGGGAGCGGGAGAACAGAAAGACCAACGAAGAGAAGGAAAATAGTTGTGAAGGTGAGCAGAGTAAGAATCCAACAAGGATGGGAAATACAGAGAGGAAAGGATATATCGTAGTAGCACGAAATAGGGTCAAGGGGAAAAGTCAAATGTAATGGATAATGACTAACATATAATGTCTTATTCTTTTCCTGGAAATGACATCACATGACCAGACACTGACCAATGGGAGTTGAAGACTTTGCAAAGCGCAAGTTCGCAGCACATCCTGAGATTGGCCTGGTGATCGGGCAGGGCAGAAGGCGGACAACGCATGGGGTCAACCTCGCAGTCCTCCTCTGATTCATACAGAGCCCGAATAAACTCACCTGCCGAAGGAGAAGGATCGCCGTTAGGAAAGACGGATCTGAGCAGGACATCGGGGATACATAGAGACGGAGCAATATTACTTAGGTCTACAACTTGTCAATGGATATCGTACACATCAGAAGAAAGGGCAACGACACTGAGAAGAGCGGGAAAGGAGAAGGGTCTTACCAATGGCTTCCTTGAGGTATCTCTGTCCTATCAGTTTCAGAAACTCCTCTATGGCTTTAGTTGCAAGTGTGTTCTCACGGAGAATAAGGTGCTCTCTATCAAGGAAGCGATCGACCTCTGTCATAGCCATATCCGAGCGGCACTCCTGAGAAGACGGCGCTGGGGCATGTCTGGAAGCAATGCTATGATATAGTTAATCAACGCTCAAACAACGTAGGGACTATAAAATACTGAACACTAATCATACTAATAATCTTATGGGTTATACCCATCCCAGGTGAGCCAGTCTCCTATGCCATTACCTAAAGCAGACATGCACTAATAACAATAATACTGAGGCCTGGATTGGCCCACAGAGGCCTCTGGGCATGGTGGGCCCCTGACAATAGCAGGCCAGGGCAGAATATTAGGGGCAACAGCAGAGAAAGAGAGGCAAAGTACCACATGTCTAGTCATTTACAGTTGTAGAATGGGCCCCAAGACCTATTAGTGCTCATTGCCTTCAGTTGTCCTTTTTGCCTGATACCCCCTGAGTGTCTACCTTGTTAATTTACAGTACTCCCACTGTCCTTGACTGGTGGGACTATTGGTTTCTTTGTCGGTGACTTATAGTATTACTCACCCCACCAAGACTGATACGCCTTGGTACCCGTTGAATTTTTTCTAATGTTGTTTTTTATATGTAATGGTCTCGTAAACCCCCTTTGTCTTCCTTATGTCCCTCCCTCTTTCCTTCTGAATGCTTGATTGGGATCAGCATGGTGCAATATTGTTAGCAGCTACCAATGGTATTCACAAGGATTAAGCTATATTCTATCAACGTCAAGGGCCTCAACTCTAACATGAAGAGACAACTCCTAAATGGGGATCTCAGAGCCAACAACCTGAATCTGGTATTTTACAAGAGACACACTTCAAATAGGGAAGGGCAACTTTAATTTCTTGGAAACATTTTGTACCCAGTATCTTATGTAGCGTCTCAAGATAGAAAAAAAGCGGGGGTGGCAATATTGCTCTCAAACACATGTCCCTTATTGATAACAAACTCTATAGCGATCAGGGGACGTTAACTAATACGTTGAAGGAACCCTGAGGATCCCATATTTTGTTGTGCAAATGATATGCTCCAGTGTAGGCCAGTTGAATTTTCTGAAGCGACTATTGACTAAGCTGCCTTGTTTTCCTCCATCGGCGGTGATTATTGGGGGGGGACTTTAATTTGGTCTTCTCGGATACTTATGACAAACTATCACTCAGACCCTCTAGTAACTTTACGCACAGCAATAGTGATATCACGGGGATTTAGACATTATTCGTAAATCTGGTCTGTTCGACTTGTGGAGGATTGCTCGGCATCCGTCAAGAAAAGGTTTTTACCTTTTTTTCCAATCCACACCATCCCACTCCAGAATTGGATATGTCACGGAGATATTTTAGCTTTAAAGGAGAAGGAAATAGCGGATATTAGTGCTATAAACTGGGACGATCATGCCCCAGTTAGTGTTGTTTCGATGTACGAATTCCGCCTCTACTCGGTCTGTCATTGAGGCTCTATGAGTCCCCTTCTTAGAATTCGCTGCACAGGGGAAGAGCTGAGACATCACCTCATAGAATACTTTGAGATTTAATGGAGGTTTTCTGTCTCATCCCCGCAATACTTTGGAGCCGCAGAGAGCCGTGTTTTCGTGCAAGTGTATCGCGCTGGGCACTCACCTAAAAAAAGACCGTCAAAAGAAGTGGAATGAGGTATAACATAAACGCTGAGGCTGGAGAGTGGTGTCGGGGAGCGCCCGGATAAATCCACTTTGTGCGCAAGTTTCATTTTAAAGATCTAAATTAAAGAGCATAGCGATGTACAGTGCCGGAAAAGCATTAACTTTTTACTAAGCAGGAATACTAATGAAAGAGCTAATAAAGCCAACACCCTCTTGGCCAAAATGCTGCGGATGGATAGAGTGCCGCTTTAGTCCGCATGCCTTACATAATAATGTGGGTGTGCTCGATTTATGATTCCCTAAGTCGATAGCGAGTATATAGTGCACAAATATTTCACCATCCATTATAAATCCCATGTACTTGCCCAATGACGATTTTGAATCGTAATTAGGGTATTGACAGAGTTTTTGACCGAATAGTGGTCTACCAACCACGCCTTTTCACCAGAAGCTTTAGATTTCTCTAAATGCAATGATAACTGAGGAAGAAATTTTTAGACGCTATCGGGAATCTCCCCTCTTGGAAAGCGCCGTGTCCGGAATGGGGCTCATCTTATCTTTATTATCAGGTTTTTCAACCCCATCTACTTCCAAATTTGATAACATTGTAAAACCTCTTCCTTTTTACAGGGCGCCACAAACCTCCTGAATCGATGTTGCTCGTACATAACTTTAATACCAGAAATCAGGGGGGGACCCCCTGAGTGGGGTAGTTATAAGCCCATAGCGATTATGAATGCATGAGAAACTCTTACAAAAAATTCTGCAAATAGACCTATCTACTCACATGCCGCATCCGGTTCTTAAGGATCAGGTGGGGTTCATCCCGTGCCGGCAGGGTGGGGACAACACCAGAAGAGCCACTGATCTTATTGACATTGTGAATAGGAGAGGGGATTCCATGCGCTTGTTAAGCCTTGATGCAGAAAAGGCATTTGATCGCCTAAACTGGTCCTTCATGTTCCATACTTTGCGGGCTTATGGGATCAGTGGCTCCTTTATCACCACGCCCCAGGGGCTCTACTCTAAACCATCGGCTTCCATCAGACTACCCCACGCTTTATCATCCAGAATAACTATTAGTAATGGAACTAGACAGGGCTGCCCTCTTTCCCCACTTTTGTTTGCCCTTTGTATCGAGCCTTTAGCTGCGGCGGTTCGGGTAGTGTCAGATATTAAAGGGGTCTCGGTAGAAGGAAGGGAATTAAAAATTTCGTTATATGCGGATGATGTATTGTTAACGCTCACTGACCCAATCACGACTTTACCTAACCTTCACTCCCTTTTAAATAGATTTAGTACCCTATCGGGTTATAAAATAAATATGGCAAAAACGGAAGCATTGCCTATCGGCATTCCGGGAACCTTGGTTGATCATCTCAAAGTAAATTATAACTATCGTTGGAAGGAAGACGCACTCAAGTACCTGGGGATTTTCCTGACCCCGGAATACTCTTCCCTGTATAAGCATAATTTTCCAAAATGAATTACAGAGATAAAACAACTACTGGACCGGTGGAATAAATTGGCTTTATCCCTATTCGGTCGTATAGCAGCCATTAAGATGTCGGTTTTACCAAAATTAATGTATTTGTTTGAGACGCTCCCAATCCCGGTATCATTAGCAACTCTGAGATCTCTACAAGCTTCATCCATTTCATATGGGCTCGTAGGAGGCATAGGAAGTCTAGAAGTGTGCTGCTGGCTGGGAAAAAGCATGGTGGGCTCTCGGTACCAGACGTTACTAAATATTATTGGGCGACACAACTGAGGGTCACCCCGGCTTGGTCACAGCTATATGCCTATACTAGATGGATGGAACTTGAAAAATTATGGATGGCGCCTGTACACCCCAACTCATTGCTCTGGGCAACTACTAAAACTAAAATAGATGCCCCAGTGTTGCACTCCATGTCTCTGACGAGAGCTATTTGGCAGAAATGCTATGATAAGTTTGGATTGTGCTCTAAGGCGTCATTCATGACATCCTTCTTGTTTCATCCACAGTTAGGAGGGGGTCGGATGGACGAACGATGGCGATCATGGTATCAGAGCCAATTGTTACGCTTTGCTGACATAGTGGACCCACGTACTTTACAAATAAAACCCTTTCAAGAGCTACAAGCTCAGTTTGGGTTACCATCCTCAGGCCTCTTTTCATATTTACAAATTAAACACTATATGGGCTCGGTGCTGGGCGCGGATGGGGTTTCCAAACCCTCTACTTTTGAACAGATTTGCCGAGCATGTACCTCTACTAGGGGGCTGATTTCGGCTATATATCAAATACTGCTATCTCCCAGCCAGGAGCTGCCGGCACCGCACGCATATATGTCCAAGTGGGAGAGGTTCTTGGGAATGTCCCTGTCACAGGAGGAAATGGCAAAGCATTTGGCTTCAGGCTTCTAGGTCCTCCGTCTCCATACAGAATAAAGAAAACCAATTTAAGTTATGGATGTACCGGTACCACACACTGCCTCTTGCACAAGTTGAATCCCTTCTCTACCAGATATGTGCTTTGGAGGTGCGGGAATCAGGAGCGGTGTCCCACATGTTTTTTTTTGGGGCTTGCACCGGGGATAGCTCCTTTTTGGGAGGCAGGTTCAGTGTTCTTTTTGAGATCCTTCGGGTTTTGGGTCCCTCTTACCCCCAAAAACATATTTTAAATTTTTCCTTTCCCCTTCTTGGTCGAAACGGGGTAGATTATTTTTTTATTTAACTGCGGGCAAATGTTTGATTGCTAGCCCGGGAAGCAGGCCCTTCCCCCTTTTAGAGAGGCTTTATTTCAGGTAAAAGGAAATCGGGGGACAGGGAAAAATTTCAAGCCCTTAAAAATGAAATTGGGGTCCTTTGATGCGGTTTGGGGGCCTGGGAAGACATTGCACTCTTCAGGAATTCTGATGTGTAATTTGCTATATAAACCCACCTGCGGATCTACTTCTTGGGTAAAGGTTTTTTTCCCTTCGACTTGTCTCTCTATCCCCATTTGCAAGTTCATAATGCTTTTTTAAAATGTTTATTAGTCCATCAATTTGTAATAATGTTGAATATCTCCGGTGAGGTTAATAGGTGAGTTTATAACGAGGGGATATAACCCCGTGCATTATATATGTTAATGTGCTGATATAGTTATTTCTTTTATACTTTAACAAAATATAATAAAAATACAGTTAAACAAAAAAGAATGGGCTCCAAGTATCAACTCCACGGGGGCCCCCAATATCAACTCCCGGTGGGGGGCCCCAAAATCACCCCTGGGGAAAAGGACATAATAATTGGTGGACATTTTTCCATACTGGTGGAACCCAAGATCAACATGACTTACCCAAGAATCACCCCTGATGGGCCCCAAGAACCCAACCCCAAACTGGGGGCCCAAGAACCAACTCCCTGGTACCCCCAATGTCAAATCACTGGGACCCCAAGAACCAAACCCTCCACTGGTGTCCCAAGACCAACTCCATGGGCCTCAGAATCATCACCACTGGTGGGCCCAAGAATCAACATCACTGTGGCCCCAAGAACCAACTCCACTGTGACCCAAGAACCATCCACTGGTGACCCCAGAACCAACTCACGGGTGACCCCAAGAACCAACTCCACTGGTGCCCCCAGAACCATCATGGGACCCCAAGAACAACCACGGTGGACCCAAATGTCAACTCCACTGGTGGGCTCCAACAATCATCTTCCTTGGTGAGCCCCAAGAATCAACTCCACTGGTGGGCTCCAAGAATCATCTCCACTGGTGGGCCAGGCATCCTAGTCTGACATTGATAATACTTATATGCAATAGTAGTGTTTCATTGCCAAAGTGCGGATGAGGTCGAACTGGTGCTACTGAAATCCAAAGCACAACACTATGAACTAGCACCATCCATGCCACTGGTTTAGGTCTATATGCACTACAATGAGGTATGGCAGGAAACTCATGTGACCAATCACCGGCCTTTTTGCCAACAGGAAGAAGGACGTGTATAATTTATTGATCGCATTCACTTCCTTTTTCCTGTATGGATAAAGGCTGGTGGTTGATTACATGATTATCTCCCATCCTTGGCAAAGTTCAGATGAAGCCCAACCGGTCCTTCTGAAATCCAAAGCATAACACTATGCAGCAGTATCATCCATGTCGGTGTTGTAGGTATATATGCAATAGTATAAGGAATGGCGGGGAACTAGTGAGACCAATCACCGGCCTTTTCGCCAAAAGGAAGAAGGAAGTGTATCATTCAATGATGTCTTGAAAAAGGCTGGTGATTGGTTACAGAATTTTCCTGCCATAACCAGCAAAATTCTGATGAGGTCGAACTGGTCCTACCAAAATCTGATGCACAACACTATACAACAGTATGATCCATGCCACTGGTGTAGGTCTATATATATTATTGATATGAGGTCATTATTTGACATGATGCTACTCTTATGACTTATAGGGTACAGGACAGTACTTCTCCGTTGAGAAGCCCCAACCAATTTCAACAAAAGAGGGATAAGGACATAGTCTGTGCACATGTCCTTGACAAAGAATATCGTGTCCAGTAATGTCCAGTATACTGTGCTGAGCCTAGACGTAGGGTCATTCCTGATAACTCTCGCATCACTTCCTCATCTCGTCCTCTCTCTGTTGAGAAGCCCCAACCAACTTTAGCAGAAGAAGGATAAGGACAGAGCTAGTGCTCATGTCCTTGAAAAATAAGATGGCATCCAACAATGTTCGGCATATTGTAGGGTGATTCCTGCTAACTCTCGAATTACTTCTCTCTCGCCCTCTCTCTGTTGGTGTTCCCTTGGTGTCACCTACATCCTGGCATGCCACCACTATACTTTTGGATAATGTTCCAGGTTGAACAGAAACATGATAATTACATTGACTACTAGGCTCGTACTGGCCTACAGGGAAACAAGGGAAACCCCTGGCAGGCCCATGAGCATGGCAGACCTAGAGTTGTCTTTTAACTGCATCTGCATCTTCAAGAGAGGCAGAAAAGCAAAGAAAGGGAAGGAAAAAGCAAAAGACAGAGTATAGGAGGTATGTACAGTCATTTAAGTAGCTGTAGAGTGGGCCCCCAAAATAAACTCCACCGGTGGATCCAGAAACAACTCAACAAGTGGGCCCCTAAAGTTAACTCCACCAGTGCGCCCTAGACACCCCAGTCTGACACTTCTGACTACTACGTCTGTCGATAACGTTTACCACACATGTCAATCCACTGATGATTAACGGATAATGTGAACAACACTCCGGGATCACATTGACCTCTATAGAAGATCATCATTGGACAACTGCCCAGAAGAATCTGATGCCAGACTCCATTGAATCCCAAAGAAACTCCTAGGACAACATCCCACAGCTACACGCGGACAACAAACTACATCCATGTACTGTTCCTACCATATGCTGGCACAGGACTTTGTCTACAGAAATACTGGGACTTCTACTGACTAGTCCAAGCACCATCTACTTCCCCTATAACCCATCTTTTTATGAACGTTACCATTTTCTTTTGGATATTCACAACAAAATTGAAATTCTTTTCCTATTTAACATTGATTGTGCCATGCAAATTTCATTCTCCGACCCTCAGGGGTCGGTCTTGGGACCTCTACTTTTCTCTATCTACATTCTTGGCCAAGGTCAACTCCTAGCATGTCACAAACATTTCTACACCGAGAACACTCAGATCTACATCTCTGGCCCAGGCTTTCAGGATCTTGGAATCATCCATATCCTCCTCCCTCTCCTCCCCGCTTTCTAAAACTCAACATGGAGCAAACGGAGTTCATTATCTTTCCCCGTCCAACTCAACCTCTTTATGAGCTCTATCTATCACAGTCAATGGCTCCAAGTGTCCTCACCACCACAAGTCCGCTGCCTTAACATTGGGCAATGCCTGGTCCTTCAAACCACAGCTCCAAACCCTGACCACTTCCTGCCGCCTCCACCTAAAAAACATTCCCCAAATCCGCTCTTTTCATAACTTTGATTCTACAGAAATTCTAGTCAACATCTCCCTCATTGATAACATCTTTCTCTGTAGCCTCCATCTAACACTCTTATTCCCCTTTTAATCCATCCTTACCTCCTCTGCCCTGCTGATCCACCTCTCTCCTCGTTCCTCCTCTCCCCTCTGCCAGTCCCTTCACTGGCGACCCACTGCCCAGCAAATTTAATTCAAGCTACTAACCATGACCTACAAGGTTCTCTGTAGCCTTCCCCACTATATATCGCTGCCTTCATCGCTCCAAACGTCCCATCATAGACTTTCTATTCCACACAGGACCTTTATCTCTGCTCCTTCCAAAAATACCTCCAAGACTTCTCCCGTGCTTCCCCCGCACTCGGGAGCTCACTACCACAACAAATCAGACTCTCCTTCACCTTCACAACAATCAATGGTGACCTGAGAACCCATCTCCTTAGGAGCCTCCGCCTTACAATAGCCTTTCTGACCCTACACCACCATACACACATCTCCATCCCTCACCTTCTGTCTCCCCCCTCCTCTATTGTAGACTGTAAGCTCCCGCGGGCAGGGTCCTCCCTTCTTTGGTATCAGTTTGTTGGTTATTTAGTGATATTATTGCATTTATTTTTGTCTTTTGTTATGTTTTTAAACCCTTTTCGAAAGTTCAAAGCCAAAGGAATTAAAAGGGTGTTTCGACCATTCACTTTGATGGCATATTGATAGGATATGCCATCAAAGTGTGATAGTAGTGGATTCCACCTCTGGTATACACACCTATCTCAGGACCGGGCCCCCAAAAGTCTCAGTTCAGAATAGAAAAATGGTTACACTCACGCACAACCCTCCAATCTGTTCTATGGAAGTTCTAAGTGTAGTTCTGAGTATGGAACACAGCACTCCCCTGTACTGGGAACTCCCATAGAACAGAATGGAGAACACTGCACCCTGTACTGAAACCCCATAGAACAATGGAGACACACAACCCCTGTACTGGAAACTCCCATAGAACAGAATGGAGAGAACATAGCGTTCCCTACTGGAATCCCATAAACAGATGAAACACAGCACTCCCCTACTAGAATCTAGAACAATGGGAACAGCGTCCCCTTATGACTCCTAAACAGAATAGAAACAGCGCCCCCTGTACGAACTCCATAGAAAGAATGAGAACACAGCGTTCCCTGTACTGGGAACTGCCCATAGAACAGAATAGAGAACACAGCACTCCCCTGTACTGGAACTCCATAGAACACAAAGGAGAACCAGTGCTCCCCTGTACTGGAACCCATAGAACAGAATGGAGAACACAGCGCGCTCCCCTGTACTGGGAACTCCCATAGAACAGAATGGAGAACACAGCGCTCCCCTGTACTGGGAACTCCCATAGAAACAGAATAGAGAACACAGGCTCCCTGTACTGGGAACTCCCATAGAACAGAATGAGGGAACACAGCGCTCCCCTGTACTGGAAACTCCCATAGAACAGAATAGAGAACACAGTGCTCCCCTGTACTGGGAACTCCCCTAGAACAGAGTGGGGAACACAGCTCTCCCCTGTACTGGGAACTCCCCTAGAACAGAGTGGGGAACACAGCGCTCCCTTGTACTGGAACTCCCATAGAACAGAATGGAGAACACAGCGCTCCCCTGTACTGGGAACTCCCATAGAACAGAATAGAGAACACAGCACTCCTCTGTACTGGGAACTCCCATAGAACAGAATGGGGAACACAGCTGCTCCCCTGTACATGGAAACTCCCACAGAACAGAATAGAGAACACAGGCTCCCCTGTACTGGGAACTCCCATGAACAGAATGGGAACACAGCCTCCCCTGTACTGGGAACTCCCAAGAACAGAATGGAGAACACAGCACTCCCCTGTACTGGGAACTCCCATAGAACAGAATGGAGGAACACAGGCTCCGCCTGTACTGGAAACTCCCATAGAACAGAATAGAGAACACAGCGCTCCCCTGTACTGGGAACTCCCATAGGACAGAATGGAGAACACAGCGCTCCCCTGTACTGGGAACTCCATAAAACAGAATGGAGAGACACAGCACTCCCTGTACTGGGAACTCCCACAGAAGCAGAATGGGGAACACAGCGCTCCCCTGTACTGGGAACTCCCACAGAACAGAATGGAGAACACAGCACTCCCCTGTACTGGGAACTCCCACAGAACAGAATGGGGAACACAGCACTCCCCTTTACTGGGAACCTCCATAGAGCAGAATGGAGAACACAGCACTCCCCTGTACTAGGAACTCCCATAGAACAGAATGGAGAACACAGCGCTCCCCTGTACTGGGAACTCCCATAGAACAGAATGGAGAACACAGCGCTCCCCTGTATGGAACTCCCATAGAACAGAATGAGAACACAGCGCTCTCCCATGGTGTATTTGGGGAACTCCCTATAAAATGAATGGAAGTAACACAGCGCTCCCCTTACTGGGAACTCCCAAAGAGCAGAATGGAGAACACAGCACCTCCCCTGTACTGGGAAGTCGCATAGAACAGAATGGAGAACACAGTGTTCACCTGTATTGGGAACTCCCACAGAACAGAATGGGGAACACAGCGCTCCCTGTACTGGGAACTCCCATAGAACAGAATGGAGGGAACACAGCGCTCCCCTTTACTGGGAACCTCCATAGAGCAGAATGGAGAACACAGCGCTCCCCTGTACTGGGAACTCCCATAGAACAGAATGGAGAACACAGCGCCCCCCCCCTGTACTGGGAACTCCCATAGAACAGAATGGAGAGAACACAGCGCTCCCCTGTACTGGGAACTCCCATAGAACAGAATGGAGAACACAGCGCTCCCCTGTATTGGGAACTCCTATAAAACAGAATGGAGAGAACACAGCGCTCCCCTGTACTGGGAACTCCCATAGAGCAGAATGGAGAACACAGCACCTCCCCTGTACTGGGAAGTCGCATAGAACAGAATGGAGAACACAGCGCTCCCCTGTACTGGGAACTGCCATAGAACAGAATGGAGAACACAGCACCTCCCCTGTACTGGGAACTCCCATAGAGGAGAATGGAGAACACAGCGCTCCCCTGTACTGGGAACTCCCATAGAACAGAATGGAGAACACAGCACTCCCCTGTACTGGGAACTCCCATAGAACAGAATGGAGAGAACACACGCTCCCCTGTACTGGAAACTCCCATAGAACAGAATAGAGAGTCATGTGCAAGCCTGTTGCCGAGATAGGTGCCTATTCTGAAGGTGGGATCTGCACCTATCAGAATTTGATGGCATCAACTTGCCATCAAAGTCTATGGTGGGAACACTCCTTTAATGGTGATTTAAAGTGAATGATAATAGATGGAGACGACAGATCCTGAGCCCACTTCTATAACACCATATATAACATTAAGAAAAACAAGGCTCGGAGCCTGTACAGCAGCACTGGACGTCTATGGTTCCATACTACAGATGTACCCAGGACATGTGCCACCATATGGTGCCTACAAAGGTATTGCCATAATAAAACATCCAATGGATCAGTTTGGGTTTTGTACGGAAAACCTCAGTATGATGTCAGAGGCATCTAGAAGTACAGTAGGGCCCCAAAGACTTCTATGGGTTCTGTATCGGGCCCCACACAAATCAATTACAATGATGTATGCATGAGGCCTTAAAGGGGATTTATCGCTTCATCAGTTCATCTGTTTCCTTGTACTTTCAGTTTCTCAGCTCTTCAAATCCAGGGTCCCCTCCCTGCTGGGTGTTTCTTAACTAAAGGGGGATGACATCACCCCCCCCCCTTCACTGGTGGTGCTCACTCCCGAGTCAGTGTGTTTGTTTGAGATCAGTGGGAGGGGATAGCACATCCCTGCTCCCCCCCCCCCCTCTCTGTCTGAGTCCACATGTCACTGTGTCGTTCCTCTCCCTATGCAGTCTTATTTTGTAAGAGCTGTTTGTTTATATAGTCAAGCCCTGCATTCAGTCTAGACAGTCTTCTATGAACTCAGAGCACTGATCTCTTCTCCTCTCACAGCTGGAGGTTTGTTACAGTTGAATCCAGTCTTCTATGAACTCATCCAAAGCAGCACAGATCTGTCTCCCTTCTATGTTTACACGCAGCAGAATTAGGCACCGAGCACAATTCTACTCTTTTCTAATTGTAGAAGCAGCTGCAGTGTTACTGTGGAGCTGCTGGCTGAGTAAAATGTTGCCGGTCCCTTATTCTGAGTAAGAGAGGCAGGATTGCACGCTCCAGTGAATAAGACCGGAGGCCAGACAGAATGTAAATTAGTAAAGCAGTCAGCCAATGAAATGCAAGGAGGTGGGATCCGACGGCAAAACAAAGATATGGGAGACAGTGAAAACAAGACAGCTTTGCTAATGACATCCAATTGCAAAGTTGCTTATTTTCACTGTCCTCTTATTCTGAAGACCATTTAATGTAATGATACAACCCCTTTAATCTTGTAATTTAAAGGGGTTGTCTCCTCTCACAGTTTCGTAGAGCAAAGCAGCATTATTTCATTCATGCATCCTGTCACTTCCTGGTCAGGCTGTCTGTAATTAACATATGAGCTCTGTGTATTCAGACCTCTGCTAATTAGATAAACAATCTCCTTCTAGCAGATCCAGGGAAGCTTCAGAGCTAAAGTAAACAGTAGTAATTAGTGTTTTTTGTCTGAAAGATCAGATAACAGACAAGCTCTCAGGTTGCTGGTAGTTCTGTGCTGCATGACCTGTGTGATGACTTCACTCCCTGTTATCAGATAAGACAAACAGCAGACAACAGGTCGATCTTTAGAGAAACCTGAGAGCCCTCAGAAAGTGATAAAATCATTTGTAGCTCCTCAACCCAAAAACATGAACAAAGCAATATAGTTGGAAAACATCTTTATTTAGTGTTCCCTACATGTTGAAAGCTAATCTTTATAGTGAGACAACCCCTTTAACTATATTAGGACTCTAATAACTCTAACTTTGTTTCATCATCCCAAAAATACATCCATGAATCCACAAGAACCTAAACGCTTTCAAAATCATCGCAAAGTCCTAATATCAAGGTGAAATCTTCACATCACAAAAAGTTCAGCAATAGAGATAAGCCCTAAAAAGGAACATCTCTGCAGCCGGCCAATGAGATCCAAATCTGAAGAGGATCAATATATGTCGTCAATACTGGAGTCAATACCTGGAGAACGTCACCTTTCATGTGATGGGAGATGGTAGATTAAGGCCTTCCCTTATCTCACAGCATCGTCTTGAAGGATGCAGAGATACTTTACAGCCTGAGCCGTACAACCTATATGATACAGACATTTCTAAGAGTAGAGAAAGGGGTTTCATAACAGGTTAAGCATTTGGAGGAGGCACAAACTGAAAACTAGGCATTAAAGCGCCGCATAAAAATGACCAAACACTTAAAAGGATATTTCCATCTTATCTACATGATGTGCTAAAAATGCCTGGTAGGTGTGGGACTCAACTATGGGATGATCTGCTCAAGAATTTGAAAAAGGGGACAAAAATTTTGCTATTTTCAACCCTATTTTCTGCTTACAAGGAGCTTGTGCAGCCAGGGAGGAAGCCGACAGCTCTGCAGACATGAGAACCATTGCAGGAGGTCTGCAGAGCTGTGACATCCTCTCCCTTCCACCGCTCACACAGAATGATGAAATCACCAGTCTTCAGTGAGGGAGGACACGCCTACTTGGACGAGAGACGCGCCCCTGGTTTTGAAGCTTTAAGATAGATCAACAGCTTAAGTCTGCGAAAGCCAGGGATGAGAAAACCCCTTTAAGGATTTGGGTTTAGTTTTTGTTAATTTTGTCTATTTTTTTTAGTCTTTAATTTTACTTTTTTTTTTATTTTCTACAATTGTGCCTCCCATGACGTTAGAAAAATACTTCTGGGGGAATTTTCACATAACTTTGTTTTTATTGTTGATTTCCCCTGTAACTGGGGAACTGCCACTGTCTTTCCATGGCTGTGTCTTCAACCACTTCCTGACCGGGCTCTGTACATTTTTCTTTAGTTCCTGCGGGTTTGGAAGATACTACTTTGTCATGCTTGGATAATCAACTAATTTTATGTCTTTTTTTTACCTAATAATTGACCTAAAAAATATGAGATAATGGTATTTTGTTTAAGAGTCTATTTTTCTAGGGGTTTTTTTTTTAACAAAAAGTGGCAATAGGTTAAGTTTCATAACTGTGCTACTTTGTCGTTACAGGCGGTTTAATATATAGTTTATATATAGGTATATATTTGTATGGTCATGGCCAGTGGCTTAAAGGGGTTTTATCTCTATACAGATCTTATCTTTAATGATGGGGACAGTAAAAATAAGAATTTTTGTAATTGATTTGCCTTACCTATACCACTTAGTATAGCAGATATGAGCTAATCTGTGTGTCTATAGGTATTTCTGCAGCAAGTGGTCGGGCCACACCCCTTTTCTGTAATTGGCTGTCTGATATTTTATTCAGCCTGTTGGGACACACCCCCTGTGCTGTGATTGGCTGCCTGCACTCTTTGCCTACTCCCCTCTGAGCTGTGTAAATTGAAAGTGGAACTAGCTGTCTAAGCTTTCCCTGCTGACTGTGTCTGTATAATAAAGGCTCTCTGAGCTCCTCTATGTTCATCTCTTATGTGAAGGATCTGGGCAATTACTGAGTCTCTAGCTGCTATATTCACTTTCCCCTCATATAACACAGCCTTATACAGTCTGTTCCCCTCTATCTCCTGCCTGATAACGGAGGGGGTGGGGGGCAGTGTGCATTTCTCACATTTGTTCCATCAGTTCAGGCTGTATGTATAATTGCTTACAGCAATGCAGGTGTTCTGCTTCCAAGGAGCTTGTGCAGCCTGGGAGGAAGCTGACAGCTCTGCAGACATAAGAACCATTGCAGGAGGTCTGCAGAGCTGTGACATCCTCTCCCTTCTACTGCTCACACAGAATGATGATATCACCAGTCTTCAGTGAGGGAAGACACGCCTACTGGGAGGAGAGAAACGCCCCTGGTTTTGAAGCTTTAAGAGAGATCAACAGCTCAAGTCTGCGAAAGCCTTTCAAGCTTTGGTTTTAGTTTTTGTTAATTTTCTCTATTATGTTTAGTCTTTAATTTTATTATTTTTTTTATTTTCTACAATTGTGCCTCCCATGACGTTAGAAATATACTTCTGGGGGAAAATTCACATAACTTTGTTTTTATTGTTGATTTACCCTGTAACTGAGGCTGATATATTTGCCCCAGTTACAGGGGAAAAACAACCCCCAGCACTGACTGTAGAGCTGAGCTGGGTCTGATAAGACTCTGCAGCTCCTGCAGTTACTGTGATTATGGTGGATGGAAGCAGGAACCCTGAGGGCTACCCAATGAGCTACACACACGCTAGTCATTTAGCTTCATGTATACAGCGATCAGGAAGGCAGAGGCGGTTATAAACTGTCCCTGCCTTCTCTCTCAGGAGAGTCTGGCTGTTGCTGACAGCCTGCCCTCCCCTCCTGCAGCTGCAGACAATGCAAAGATGTTCAGGAACGTCCTTACGGAGTCATTTGTACTCAAGACAGCAATTACAAATGTTTTCCCTGTATCCGGCAGACATGTTGCACCATAGGCACCTCCACTAGACCCTCTTCTGACACTTCCCTGCAGGAGCCAAGGAACGAGCAGAGAACGGGCTCTGATCTTTGATGTCTGCTCTTGGGATGGTCAAAGAGGACAACTGCGTGGATGAGTGTTGGGAGCAGCCCAGGACCTATGGTCTACCTGCTTCAGTGACCGTGCGGTTTAGGATTTGTAGTAGTAGGAGGTGCCTTAGTGATAACTGGCGTGCAGTAGTGGAAAATAGGATATGAAACCAGTGTAATATGAGCTACATCTTTGTATACAGAGGGCGACATTATAGTAGTTATAGAGTTAACACGGGAGGTGGGGGGTGGGGGGGACCGGAGTTCAATCTTGTGTCAGCCGTAAGAAAGAAAAGGAGGAATCAGAGGGAGACGGAACACGTTAATTGGAATTAATGGGTTTTAATTTGGTGGGTAAATATTTTATGTGGCTCCTACATTTTTCGGTTTAGAGGCCCATGGCTCCTAGGTAACTGTTCTGGTCTAAAGCAAAGATACACTTCAGAACATGACCGATCACTAGACATGACCATAATACTATTCTATTACACTGTATACATAGAGCACTACAACTCCCAACATGACCGATCAATAGACATGACCATAATACTATTCTATTACACTGTATACATACAGCACTACAACTCCCAACATGACCAATCAATAGACAACATGACCATAATACGATGCTATTATACCGTATACATAGAGCACTACAACTCCCAACAAGACAGAACAATAGACAAGACCATAATACTATTCTATTACACTGTATACATAGAGCCCTACAACTCCCAACATGACCGATCAATAGACAGGACCATAATACTATTCTATTACACTGTATACATAGAACACTACAACCCCCAACACGACCGATCAATATACATGACCATAATACTATTCTATTACACTGTATACATAGAGCACTACAACTCCCAACATGACCAATCAATAGACAACATGACCATAATACGATGCTATTATACCGTATACATAGAACACTACAACCCCCAACATGACCGACCACTGGATGTAGCAATAATACAATGCTTTTATATTCTATACATATAGCACTATACATAGAGCACATGACCGAGAACTGGACATGGCCATAATACAGCTCTATTTTACTCTATACATAGAACACTAACCCCCAACATGATCGATCAATAGACAACATGACCATAATACGATTATACTGTATACATAGATCACTACAACTCTTAACATGGCCAATCAATAGATATGACTATAATACGATTCTATTATACTCTATATATAGAGCACTACAACCCCCAACATGACCAATCATAATACAATTCTACTATACTCTATACATTGAGCACTACAACCCCCAACATGACCATCAATAGACATGACCATAATACAATTCTATTATACTCTATATATAGAGCATTTCAACTTCCAGCATGGCCAATCAATAAATATGACCGTAATGCAATTCTATTATACTCTACACATATAACACTACAACCCTCAACATGACCGATCACTGGACATGACCCTAATACAACTCTATTATACATTATACATAGAACACTACAACCCCCAAGATGGACATAATATAATTTTAATGTATACTATACATAAAACACTTTAACTCTTAACAGAAGCGCAACTTCAAGCTCTTGTGCAAAACGTAAAATTGGGCCCCCCAGCTCCTATGTGCCATTTACAATACTGGTGTCTCCTTATGTGACAGAAGGGCATTTGGGCCCCCTCAGCCTGCAGGGCCCGGTAGCGACAGCTACCTCTGCAACCCTTATAGCTACGCTCCAAACATGACCTGACCACTGGGGGTGACTGGCCATGGAAGTGGCCAGCACTGTGACTTGCTAGCTCTGCAGGGCCTGTGGGAATAAGATTGGCTCAGTATGGGTTACCTGTAGGTGGGGGGGGGGGGTGAAGTGTTCAAAGCCATGTAAGGCAATAGTTAGGTCTGATTTGGCAGACTGAGAGGGGTTCATAGCCCTGGTGGGCTGCAGTTGAAATTGGTTGCCCTGCAGGCCTATAGTGTGGGTTAGATTATGGGGCTTGGATAGTAGGCCTTGTTGGAATAGTCCTGGAGGCAGTTGGCTGGGCCTGGTAAACAGTGGACGGGGTGGTAAAATGGGGAACTTAAAGGGATTTAACCACAAAGTAAAATTGACGTGGGAAGTTTGCAAATTAAATAATAAACATTTTCACCATTCATCATTATTAAAAATTTTGTATCATTTTAGTTTTAGCTGCTCCCTTACTGCTCCATAGTGTACAGCTGATCTCCAGGGGAACCGACTAGTGACGAGAGCTCCTCAGTTAGCCGACCGCACTTTACTCCTCTCGGCAGTACTGTCGGGTCTCTTTCTGCTTAGTAATCACACAATTACTGTTAGCATTGTTCAACCCCAGGTGCGGGTCATTCTACCCTGTCCTCTGCACTCCTTAGTAATCACACACACTCACTGCTGAGCGAGTGTTCAACCACGGGTGCTGTCATTCTACTCCCGTCCTCTGTATCCTTAGTAATCACACACAGTCACTGCTGAGCGATTGTTCAATCCCAGGTGCTGTCATTCTACCCCCGTCCTCTGTACTCCTTAGTAATCACAATCACTGCTGAGTGTTCAACACCACGTGCTGTCATTCTACTCCTGTCCTCTGTACTCCTTAGTAATCACACACACACACTGCTGAGCGAGTGTTCAACCCCCAGTGCTTCATTCTACTCCCGTCCTCTGAAACTCCTTAGTAATCCACACACACTCACTGCTGAGCAAGTGTTCAACCCCAGGTCCCTGTCATTCTACTCCTGTCCTCTGGATTCCTTAGTAATCACACACACTGACTGCTGAGCAAGTGTTCAACCCCAGGTGCTGTCATCTACTCCCGTCCTCTGTACTCCTTAGTAATCACAAACACTCACTGCTAGCGAGTTTCAAACCCCAGGGGGCTGTCATTCTACTCCCGTCCTCTGTAATCCTTAGTAAATCAAACACACTCACTGCTGAGCAAGTGTTCAACCCCAGGTCTGTGCATTCTACTCCCGTCCCTTGTACTCCTTAGTAAATCCCCACACTCCCCACTGTGAGCGCAGTTCTCACCCCAGGTGCTAGTCCATTCTACCTACCCTGTCGTCTGGATTCCTTATAATCACCACACACTCAACAGCCTGTGGCGATAGTTCAACCCAGTGCTGTCATTCTACTCGGCCTTCACCATGTAACTCATAGTAGTCACACACATTCAACTGGCTGAGCGATTGTTCAATCACCAGGAGCTTGATCATTCTACTAGTACCGTGATCCTGCACTCCTTTAGTAATGAACAACCACATTCACTGCTGGCGAGTGATTCAAAACCCCGTGTGCACTGTCATTCTATCTGTCCTTGACATCCTTAGTAATCACACACACTCCATGCTGAGCGAGTGTTCAACCACAGAGGAGCTGTCATTCTACTCCCGTCCTCTGTACTCCTTAGTAATCACACACATTCACTGCTGAGCGAGTGTTCAACCCCAGGTGCTGTCATTCTACTCCCAACCTCTGTCCTCCTTAGTAATCACACACACTCACTGCTGAGCAAGTGTTCAACCCCAGGTGCTGTCATTCTACTCCCGTCCTCTGTACTCCCTAGTAATCACACACACACTCACTGCTGAGCAAGTGTTCAACCCCCAGGTGCTGTCATTCTACTCCCGTCCTCTGTACTCCTTAGTAATCACACACACTCACCTGAGCAGTGTTCACCCCCAGGTGCTGTCATTCTACTCCCTGTCCTCTGGATCCTTAGTAATCACACACACTCACTGCTGAGCAAGTGTTCAACCCCCAGGTGCTGTCATTCTACTCCCGTCCTCTGTACTCCTTAGTAATCACACACACTCACTGCTGAGCGAGTGTTCAACCCCAGGTGCTGTCATTCTACTCCCGTCCTCTGTACTCCTAGTAATCACACACACTCACTGCTGAGCAAGTGTTTCAACCCCAGGTGTGCTGTCATTCTACTCCCGTCCTCTGTACTCCTTAGTAATCACACACACTCACTGCTGAGCCAGTGTTCACCCCCAGGTGCTGTCATTCTACTCCTGTCCTCTGGATTCCTTAGTAATCACACACACTCAAAGCTGAGCGATTGTTCAACCCCAGGTGCTGTCATTCTACTCCCCTCCTCTGTACTCCTTAGTAATCACACACATTCACTGCTGAGCGATTGTTCAACACCAGGAGCTGTCATTCTACTCCCGTCCTCTGCACTCCTTAGTAATCACACACATTCACTGCTGAGCGAGTGTTCAACCCCGGGTGCTGTCATTCTACTCCCGTCCTCTGCACTCCTTAGTAATCACACACATTCACTGCTGAGCGAGTGTTCATCCCCAGGTGCTGTCATTTTACTCCCGTCCTCTGTAATCCTTAGTAATCACACACACTCACTGCTGAGCGATTGTTCAACACCAGATGCTGTCATTCTACTCTGCCCTCTGTACTCCTTAGTAATCACACACACTCACTGCTGAGCAAGTGTTCAACCCCAGGTGCTGTCATTCTACTCCCGTCCTCTGCACTCCTTAGTAATCACACACACTCACTGCTGAGCAAGTGTTCAACCCCAGGTGCTGTCATTCTACCCCTGTCCTCTGTGCGCCTTACTAATCACACACACTCACTGCTGAGAGAGTGTTCAACCCCAGGTGTTGTCATTCTACTCCCATCCTCTGTACTCCTTAGTAATCACACACACTCACTGCTGAGCAAGTGTTTGGGGATGTTCACACTGCTTATTTTAGGACATATTTTGAGGTGTTATTGTGCTGCTATGTTCCCCAAAATACGTCCTGTAATTACGGTAATCATAGCTCATAGAGAGCTATGATTACCTGCCGTCTTCCCTGCTGCGTATTGAACGCTGGGGGTAAGAAGGGACATGTCACTTCTTTCCAACATATATGCGGCAGAGGGCCGCCCCTCCTGCGCTAATCACCGCGTTCTTCTAAACAGACGGCGTCTTGCGGCACGCACAAGTACGCGCCGCAAGACGCCGTGTGAACATACCCTTTAACCCCAGATGCTGTCATTCTGTTCCTGTCCTTTGTACTCCTTAGTAATTAGTCAAACAATACAAATAAAGAAAAAAGAAAAAAGAAACCTCAGTCAGGTCTGTGCGCTGAGAAAAAAATCCACGTTTGGTTTCTGCAGGAATTTGACCCTAGGACCCTGATGCTGAAAAGCAGAAGTGCTAACCACTAAGCTGCATTACAGCTACTGACAGCTCTTTGCATAAACAGAACTTTCTTTGATTGGAGTGAGCACACTGTGGAGAAAGGCATGGTGATGGGTCACATGCTATGCAGTTCAAACAAATCATAAACCTCCTTTGAACACACTGAAAGCTGAAGCAGGACAAACCAGGCCTTTGAAACCCCTTTAAGAGTGGGGTTTGTACAAATCCTAGTGGGTTTGGGAGAAGAGGCGGAGGTCGGTCTCTGTGAAGCCTCTTGGCACAGCAGAGGGAAGTAGCCTGTGTAACGGCTAGGTAGTAGATCCACTGGACCACCGCAAGTGATGGCAACAACCGCGCCAGGGAGCGGAATCTAAGTAGGTCCCGGATTTCACCAGAGCCCGCCGCAAAGCGGGATGGACTTGCTGCGGCGGGAGTCTTCCAGGTCGTTACCCCTGACGTGACTTGCTTGCGGTGGCAGCGGAGGTGCAGCGAGGTACAAAATCGTGAGACGAGAGGCTTAGTCGTGGGCAGGCAGGCAGGTCAGGGCAGGCGGCAGAGGGTCGGGGTCGTGGGCAGGCAGAAGGTCAGGGCAGGCGGCAGAGGTTCGGGGTCGTGGGCAGGCAGGAAGGTCAGGGCAGGCGGCAATGGTGCGTGGTCGGGGACAGGCCGGCAGGTCAGGGCAGGCGGCACAGGTTCGGAGTCGAGAAACGTAGCAAGAGGTCTGGAACACGGCAAGGCAAGAACACACTTAAAGAACGCTTTCTCTAGGGCACGAGGCAACATAGATCCAGCAAGGAATGACTGTGGAGTGAAACCATAAATAGGGGAAGTGCCCGGCAATTAGCCAATTACCGGGGCGCTGGCCCTTTAAATTTACTAGGGAGCGGGCGCGCGTGCCTCGGCCGGCAGGGGGCGCGGACGTGTCAGGAACCCGGGGGGCGGCCATGGGTGCGCCCGCGGCCCGAGGAGCGGGACCGCCCGCTACAGTACCCCCCCCTTAGGTCTCCCCCTCTTTTTAGGCTGAAGGAACTTACGGAGCAGATCTTGGTTCAGGATATTGGAGTCTGGTTCCCAGGACCTCTCCTCGGGACCGAAGCCCTTCCAATCTACAAGAAAGAATCGCTGACCCCTGATGGTCTTCATGTCCAAGATGTCCTTCACCTCAAAAACATCAGGGGACTCTACTACCGGAGACGGAGCAGCGCTCCTCTGAGAGAACGGTTCAAGACCAGAAGCTTTAGGAGGGAGACGTGAAAGGCGTTAGGAATCCGGAGAGATGGAGGTAGGCAGAGCTTGAAGGACACCGGGTTCAGTTGCCGAACTATTCTAAAAAGGCCCCAAAAACCCCGCGGACCCAACTTTGCTGGGGATCTTGAGGCGTACGTTTTTGGGAAGGAGCCACACTTTATCCCCTGGGGGGAAACGTTGGGGAAAGACTCCCCCTTTTTGTCAGCTTGGGTCTTCTGGGGGCTGAACCCTGGAGAAGGCATGTCCCCCTCTCGCCAAATGACCCGATATCCGGAACCTGATTGTCCAGGCGGGAACCTCGGGGGCGTAAGCCAAAGGTGGGGGGCGTGGTTTACGCCCAAACCAAAAAGGAATGGGGAACGGCCCAGTCAGTAGAGTCCCGATGGTTAACGAAAACCCGGCCCATGGAAGCATACGGCCCCAGTTGCCCTGGGTCCGGACACAAAGTCCTAGATTTCCCCCAAGATCTGAATTACCCCCTTCCCCTCCTTTTATCGGGGGAGGGTAAAAGGATGAGAAGTCAAGCTTTTTCAAGCGGAACTAGGGAAACCCCAAAAAATTAGAGAAAAATTTGGAAAACGCCCCGTCCGAACGATGGGGGAAAGGATAACCCATGAGGCGAAAAATTGGGGGAAAAAGGGCTCCCCCCAATTGGGGGCAGAAGGAGCCCGGGAAGTGGCACAAAGGGGGACATCTTTAAAAAATCAGTCATGACCCCCCAGATAAACCGAGTTTCCAAAGGAAAAAGGGAAGGTCCGTGATAAAGTCCATCCTATTTGTCCAGGGAGACCCCCGGAACGGCCCAGAGGGATAAAGGCTGCGGCCTAGGGAGTTGGGACCTTTTTCGGCCATGTGGCGCAGGAGAGAACAAGCCCTTACATTTTGGAGCAGAGTTGGCCCCCATATGTCGCGGGGATAAGGGCGTGGGGATTTCTGTATCCCGGGGGGGCCCGGGCCGGAAAAACTACTCTCCCCCGAGTGGGGGTTTTCCCCAGGGGGAACGCTACGGATTTCCAAGGACCCACATGAACACCCGTTCAGGGCCAATGTTTGGGGCTGACTATATTTACTATTTTGCCAAGGAAATTTAAAAACCTTTTATTTCAAAACTTTAAACACTAAAACGTAACTTTTATTAAATTATAACTCTTAACCTCTATACACACTATTTAAAAACCTGATCTCTATTCATTTTTAAACCCCCTTTTTGCTTCTGAAAGAGGGAACAACCCCCTTTCATCATCAATTTGGGTGGAACCCCCCCTTTTAACAGGAGACCTTATACTAACAAATACTATTTCAGAAGGGACCCCAAGCCTTTACTTTGGGGCAGTGTCCCTAATCTCATGACACAAAAAAATAAGGCCCCCTTTGGCCCCGCTGCCAGGTGACACTTAAAATCACAATTTAAAACGCATATCTGACCTCGCCGACATTTTTGCCAGCTAACCGGGCTTCATCAGGGCTTAGAGTTCCAAAACCTCGGACCCTAACCCCTGTGAAGCCTTTTTAGCTGGCGAAACGTCGGCGAGGTAGGCTGCTTTTTAAATTGTGTCTTCACCTCTGTTACAATTCCCCTGCGAGCGGTGTCAAAGGGGGCCTTTTATTTGTTTGGGTTTCTAGAGATTAGGGAGACCCCCAAGTAGTTGGTTTGGGACCCTTACTGGGCTATTTTTGCTATGTTTAAAAGGGCCCCCCTGTTATAGGGGGGGTTTCCACCAGATTTGATAATGAAAGGGGTTATTCCCTTTTCGAAGCAAAAAGGGTAAAGAAGAGGTAGAGATCAGGGTTTTTTTAAAAAGTTGTATAGAGGTTAAGAGTTATATTAATAAAAGTTTCGTTTTAGGTTTAAATAGATAGAGAACTATAGAGTTTAAGTTTGCCTATGGAAAATAGTAAATAAAGTGATCAAAAGTCACTTTTTTCTCTTCGGAAAACCCAATTTTTTTTTGGGATTAAATGATGTGTAGACACTGGGTTTTCTCCGGTAATGTCAGAAGCACGGGGGGAGGGCGTCCGCCTGAATTTTTCTCGGCCGGTCGGGAAATGGATCTTGAAAAAAAACGTGAGAAAAAAAAAGACCACCTCCTGGGGGAGGATTTAAAAGCTGAGCCCTTTTCGAGGATTGGAGGTTCTTCTGGTTGTGAAGATGTCAAAATGGATGTCGGCTCCCCCCAACAGATGTCACCACTCCCCCAGGGGGCCAATTTTATGCCAACACTCCCCATCCCATGGGATAATTTCGTTCTGCGGGGAGAAGGGTTTAGAAAAAAAAACCCCCTTTACTTTTTGCCTTTAGGGCCCTTCTGGGTCAAGACCGCCCCCGCTCCCACGGAGGGCATCCACCTCTAGCTGAAGGGTTTTTCCCCGGGTCCGGGCGGGACCAAGATAGGTGCTGAGGAAACGCGGGCTTTGTGGGAATGCTTCCCCGAGACGGGGGGCCAAAAATTTCGGATTCGCTTTTTTTTCGGGTAAGAGCCACCAGGTAAGAAAGGGGAAAAAATTGCCGGTAGTAGTTGGGGAAACCCAGGAACGTTGAATCGCCCCAAAGACCGACAGGTCGTGGGCCCCTGCTGGGTCGCAGAGAGTTGCGGGTCCATCGAACCCCCCGTCGGAGACTAGTACCCAAGGGAAAGGGAGGCTGGCCTGGGGGAAAAACACTTCTCCAGTTTGGGATACGGGCGATTGTTCCGAGACGTCACAGACCTGGCGTACTTGTACACGATGATCTGTATGTCGGGGGGAAAAAAAAAAATATCGTCCAATACACATGACGCAGGGGTACAGCAACCCTGAATATCATTTACGAAAATCCTGAAATACGGCTGGGGCTTGCATGCCCAAAGGGCATCACGAGATCTCCTTTTAAAGCCCCCTTCCCGCGGTTTGAAGCCTTTTCCATCATCCCCCCCTCGAAAATTTGATGAGGGTTTTAGGGGCCACGTAGGGCTAAATTTTTTTTAAAAACCCCTTGGGTCCAAGGGGCGACAAAAGCTCAGAGATCAGGGGTGAGGATAGCGATTTTTCAACCCTGATCTTGTTTAGCCCTCTGTAAACAAAACAGGGCAAGAGAACAGCTTTTTTTGGGCGAAGAAGAATCCAGCACCCGGGTGGGGGGAACTTGCGTAGAAACCTTTCATTAAATTCTCCGAATGTGGCCCCAACAGGGGATAAGTCTGGGTAAACAGGGTGACCTACCTCGTGGGGTGGGGTTCCGGGGGGGAGGTCTAAGGGACATCAACGCCATGGGGCGGTTTTCTTCTCCCCGTTTCTCCGGTAATCTTTTCCCAAAAACCCGGGACTTTCCCCCTGGGGAGACCTTTTAAAGGCTTGACGGGGCGACTGGGGGGGGAGGGAAAAGGACCCCAGGCGTGGTGCCCCCAAACAGGATCCTGACACCCGATCCCCCCAAAGCAGGACTTCGCCCTGTCTTTCCCAAACAAGCATAGGGCTGACGTTCGCCAGGGCAGCCCCCAAAAGGGTCCCCGAAAAGTGCGAGGGAGGGCATGAAAGGGGGGTCTTCCCGGTGTAGGGCCCCTACACGGAGGTCAGGCCGGGTTATGAATTGAATGGATTGCTAAGAAGCTCCCCCCCTGACGGAAGAGAACCACGGGTTCTCCCAAAGGATCCGGGAAGTCGTAGCGGGGCAGGATCGTATCGGGGCAGGCAGGGAAATCAGGGGACGGCAATTCGGAGCGGGGAAAACGTACAAAGGTCTGGTACACGGCAAGGCAAGAACAAACTTAAAAAACGCTTTTTCTACATAGATCCAGCAAGGAATGACCGTGGAGCGAAACCATAAATAGGGGAAGCGCCCGGCAATTAGGCAATTACCGGGGCGCTGGCCCTTTAAATTTGCAAGAACGAGAGGGCGCAGACGTGTCAGGAACGCGGTCAGGTAAGTCTTCAGGGCGAGTGGACCCAAAGCCCGTCCCGCGGCCAGCGGCGCCACCCGACCCCAGCAGGCACCCGAGGGGGGGGGACCACGGGTGCGCCCATGGCCCGCGGGCCGAGGAGCGGGACCACCCGCTACAGCTTGTTTGTCATGAACACTAATTTTAGGTCAGAGCACTTGAGAGCAAGGTCTGATAGAGGGAAGTGGTCACCACATAGAAGGCGGGTACTGACAAGCAGGTGTGGTCCTGGGTGAAGCAACACAGGCCATGGAGGACTGAAACCTGAGATATATTTGAACTTAATGTTGTTATATTCTTATCCACTTCCTCACCAGTCCGTTTACCACCTTCCTCACCGGCCCATTTACCCCCTTTCTGACTGGCCCATTTACCTTCTTCCTGACTGGCCCATTTACCTTCTTCCTGACTGGCCCATTTACCTTCTTCCTGACTGGCCCATTTACCTTCTTCCTGACTGGCCCATTTACCTTCTTCCTGACTGGCCCATTTACCTTCTTCCTGACTGGCCCATTTACACCCTTTCTGACCGGCCCATTTACCTCGTTCCTGACCGGCCCATTTACCTCCTTCTTGACCAGCCCGTTTACCTCCTTCCTGATCGGCCCATTTACCTCCTTCTTGACCAGCCCGTTTAAATCCTTCCTGACCGGCCCATTTACCTCCTTCTTGACCAGCCCGTTTATCTCCTTCCTGACCGGCCCATTTACCTCCTTCTTGACCGGCCCATTTATACCCTTCCTGACCAGCCCGTTTACCTCCTTCTTGACCAGCCCGCTTATCCCCTTCCTGACCGACCCACTTACCCCCTTCCTGACCAACCCATTTACCCCCTTCCTGACCAGCCCATTTACCCCCTTCCTGACCAGCCCATTTACCTCCTTCCTGACCGGCCCTTTTACCTCCTTCCTGACCGGCCCATTTACCTCCTTCTTGACCAGCCCGTTTACCTCCTTCTTGACCAGCCCGCTTATCCCCTTCCTGACCGACCCGTTTATCCCCTTCCTGACCGACCCGCTTATCCCCTTCCTGACCGACCCGTTTATCCCCTTCCTGACCGGCCCGTTTACCCCTTCCTGACCGGCCCGTTTACCCCCTTCCTGACCAGCCCATTTACCCCCTTCCTGATCGGGCTGTTCATCCCCTTCCTGACCGGCCTATTTACCTCCTTCCTGACCGGCCCATTTAACCTTTTCCTGATCGGGCTCACTTTCCTTAGTGCACGCGGGCTTAAATACCATAACTCTTATGCACTTGGTTATTCTACTAATTTTTTTTCACCTTCTTTTCCATGATACATTAGGCTTTATTTTTATGGCATTTTTTCTCATTATATATATTATTATTATTATTATTATTATTATTATTATTATTATTATTATTATTATTATGAGGGAAAGTAGTAAGAAAAAAATTCTGTTTTTCACTTTTCTTATTTATTTAACAGCAAAAGTGGAGCTAAAATAAGTGTTATAATTGTCACTTATCCATCATGGACTTTTATGCATAGGTGATATCAAACTCTAGGGTCGACGGGGGCAGGTCAAAAAATCGTAGAAAGTTTTATAAAAAAAAAGTAAAATTTTTTTTGTGTGTTTTCACACATTTTACATATCGTGCCCTCTCATTAGAAAAAAAATGTACATACTTTTTTTGGGTCCGATTTCTCCTTTAACTGGGGCTGATATATTTTCCCCAGTTAAAGGGTAAATACAGAGAAATCCATCCCCTGCACTAACTGGGTATGTTAAGACCCAGCAGCATTTGCAGTTATCTGACCAGGAAGAAAGGAACCGAGAAGCTTCCTGCTAACGTGTATATACAGTGCTTACTCAGCACTGTATATGTAGCAATTGGAAAGGCACTGACAGTAATAATCCATCCCTGCCTTCTCAATGGAGAGCCCAGCTGTCTCTGACAGCCGACTCTCCAATCCCGCAGCGGCACAATTAGTGTACAGCTGCGCACTCTACGTTTTAAAATGGCTGTGCAGAGCTAAACGACCACCGCCCAGACGTTTATCATCTATGGATCGTTGTCAAGTAGCCTTATATTATCTAAGGTCTAAGTAAAAGTGCCACCTAGTGTGAATGTAACCATTAGGCTTTCATGCCTCAAATGAGATTTGCAACTGCCGAAATTGCTGTTTAACAAAGTTCACTAAAATTATATTACTTTGGTCTGCACTTGTCTTCTTTGAAAGATAACCAGCCGTGGGGCCCCAACCATGGTAGATCTGAGGTTGCTTTTCAACTGCATATTCATTCTTGAGAAAGGCAGAAAGGAAGGAAAAGTGAGGCAACCAGCAAAGTATGAGAGACACTCCACCAAACCAACTGCACCACTGGGCACCAGATCCAACTCCACCAGAGGTTTCCAGAACCAACCCCACCGGAGTTCTCCAGGACCAATTCTACTGGTGGACCCTAGAACCAACTGCACCGGAGGTCTCCAGGACCAACTCCACTAGTGGGTTTCAGAACCAACTCCCCCAGTGGGCTTTAGAACCAACTCCACTGGAGGTCTCGAGGACCAATTCTACTGGTGGACTCTAGAAACAACTCCACTGGTAGAGTCTAGAACCAACTCCACCAGTGGACTCTAGAACCAACTCCACTGGAGGTGTGCAGAACCAACTCCACCAATGGGCTCCAGAACCAGTGTTGTACTCTAGAACCAACCCTACCGGTCAGCTCCAGAACCAACTCCACTTGTAGGCTCTTGAACCAACTTCAACGATGGACTCCAGGACCAACTCCACTGGAGGGCTCCAGAACCAACTCCACTGGGTGGAAGGGGGTGCTACAGAACCAACTCCACTGGAGGGCTCCAGAACCAACTCCACCAGAGGTCTCCAGAACCTACTCTACCAGTGGACTTCAGACTCAACTTCACCGGAGGTCTCCTGGACCAACTCAACCAGTGGGCTTCAGAACCAGCTCTACCGGTCAGCTCCAGAAACAACTCTACTGCAGGGCTCCAGAACCAACTTCAACAATGGGCTCCAGAACCCACTCCACTGGGGGGCTCCAGAACCAACTCCACCAGGGAGGCTCCAGAATAAACTCCACTCCAAACTCCAGCCTTATCACCCCAGTCTGATACTGAGTATAAGACCAAATACGACACCCCATGTAGTAAAGAGCTGGACCCCTTTGGTTCTAATTGGCCCTTTTCTCAAGGATTTCTATACTTATATCCACTGCTTTGACTTAATTTCCAGTGTGTCAATAGTATGGATTCTTCTGATAAGAAACTATTGGAATTTCCGGTTCTTGGTGTCCTCCCCAAATATATCATCAATGAGCACAAACTCGGCGACACAAATCGCGCTGTTCTCACCAAATCGAAACCCCAATACAGTTTCCCAGGCCTGAAGGACAGAGCAATATACAGGTCCCAGGTTTTATTATTGGGCTCTCTCGATAAGCCACCGTTCTTTATTTCAGATCTTCACCAAAAATCTCATTCTCCCTTATAAAAGCAAAACATTTGATGAGCTCTAAGGCCAAAAAGCAATACAAAAAAATAGCAAAAAGTACAGGTCAGTTTCCTGCTAACACAACTTATGTGGCCATCCCAGGAATCCAAGCCTCGCTCCTGAGGAACATTCAGTCGTTCTCTAATTAGTAGCGTCCATATATTTACAGAGATACAACCAGGATCAATGGTTTAGTTCTGTTTCAAACAAAGTCTCTAAGATGGAAGCAATATCTCCTTCCATCTTAGAAGCGATTTAAAAGCAAGACGCCATCAAGGAACCTTCATCGGACGTGAAGAACTTTGATCTATGGAGGAGCATTGTGTTGTGTGAAATAGATGGTGAAGCATCTCGTCTGAAGAAGAGAGACAAATGGTCCTGGAGATGGGTGATGGAGGACAGTGAAGCCGGTCAATGGCTGAGCTCCGTAAACTCCTGACTACAAACAGCTAACGATGTCAGATTAGACTAGAAAGATTGTAAAGGGGTGTTCCCACCATGTACTATGAAAGGGATGTGCCATCAAAGTCTGACAGGTGCAGGTCCCACCTCTGGGATGGCCACCTATTTCGGGAACGGGTCCAGGCTCATAATGGAGAGCCTATCACTATTTTCCATTCTGTTCTATGGCTGTTCCCAGTACATGTAAGCCGTGACTGGCTCTTCACCCTGTTCCCTGGGAGTCTTAAAAGGGTTTTCTCACTATAAAGATTAGCTTTCAACATGAAGGGACAGTTAAATTAAGACTTTTCCTAAATACATGGGTCACTATATTTTACTTTAGTCAGGAGATAAGAGACATTTTATGTGCTCTGAATGCACACAGGTTTCTATGGGGTACATGATTCCTGACCATAACTCTGTGATCTGATTAGAGCAGAAAGCAAAGAGCAGGGAGTGACTTTACCCCATGGAGTGACTGAGCTCCTGAGAAAACTAGTTGTCTATGATAAGATTACAAATAAGCTATTGTTTTCAGTCCTCACAGCACATGTACCTTGTGTTTACTGAAGAGATAACATCTCCTGTACTTGCCAGTGTAACAGCTCGGCTACTTACAGAAATGCTAGCTATGCTAATCACTGCTATAGAACAACCCACAGCCTGAAGAGACAGAGTGAGTGTAAAACTGCTTATGACTAAGTGAATCAGCCTAGTGAGAAAACCCCTTTAATTACAGGTGAATGGCGATCTCCTCTCCATTCTGTTCTGTGGGAGTTTTGAGTACAGGTGGGTGGTAATCAGCTCTCCATTCTGTTCTATGGGAGTTTTGAGTACAGGTAAGTGTTGAACTGTTCTCCATTCTGTTCTATGAGGGTATTGAGTACAGGTGAGTGGCGACTGGCTCTCCATTTTGTTCTATGGGAGTTTTGAGCACAGGTGAGTGGCGAACGGCTCTCCATTCTGTTCTGTGGGAATTTTGAGTACAGGTGAGTGATGAACTGCTCTCCATTCTGTTCTATCGGAGTTTTGAGTACAGGTAAGTGTTGAACGGTTCTCCATTCTGTTCTATGACAGTCATGAGTAAAGGTAAGTGTTGAACGGCTCTCCATTCTGTTCTATGAGATTATTGAGTACAGGTAAGTGGCGATCGGCTCTCCATTTTGTTCTATGGGAGTTTTGAGCACAGGTGAGTGGCGACTGCTTACCCGTTCTGTTCTGTGGGACTTTTGAGTACAGGTGGGTGGTAATCAGCTTTCCATTCTGTTCTAAGGGAGTTTTGAATACAGGCGAGTGGTGATCGGTTCTCCATTCTGTTCTATGGGATTTGTGAGCACAGGTGAGTGGGGATCGGTGCTCCATTCGGTTCTATGGGTTTTGTGAGCACAGGTGAGTGGTGATCGGTTCGCCATTCTGTACTATGGGATTTGTGAGCACAGGTGAGTGGTGGTCGGCTCTCCATTCTGTTCTATGGGAGTTTTGAGTACAGGTGAGTGGTGATCGGTTCTCCATTCTGTTCTATGGGATTTGTGAGCACAGGTGAGTGGTGATCGGTTCTCCATTCTGTCCTATGGGATTTATGAGCACAGGTGAGAGGTGGTCGGCTCTCCATTCTGTTCTATGAGAGTTTTGAGCACAGGTGAGTGGTGTTCGGTTCTCCATTCTGTCCTATGGGATTTGTGAGCACAGGTGAGAGGTGGTCGGCTCTCCATTCTGTTCTATGAGAGTTTTGAGCACAGATGAGTGGTGGTCGGCTCTCCATTCTGTTCTATGGGAGTTTTGAGTCCAGGTGAGTGGTGATCGGTTCTCCATTCTGTTCTATGGGATTTTTGAGCACAGGTGAGTGGTGATCGGTTCTCCATTCTGTTCTATGGGATTTGTGAGCACAGGTGAGTGGTGATCGGTTCTCCATTCTGTCCTATGGGATTTGTGAGCACAGGTGAGTGGTGATCGGTTCTCCATTCTGTTCTATGGGATTTGTGAGCACAGGTGAGTGGTGATCGGTTCTCCATTCTGTCCTATGGGATTTGTGAGCACAGGTGAGTGGTGGTTGGCTCTCCATTCTGTTCTATGGGAGTTTTGAGTACAGGTGAGTGGTGATCGGTTCTCCATTCTGTCCTATGGGATTTGTGAGCACAGGTGAGTGGTGGTCAGCTCTCCATTCTGTTCTATGAGAGTTTTGAGCACAGATGAGTGGTGATCGCCTCTCCATTCTGTTCTATGAGAGTTTTGAGCACAGATGAGTGGTGACCGGCTCTATAGTCTGAGCTGAGACTCTCCTGGGCCTGTTTCTGAGATCGGTGCCAGTCTCAGAGGCGGGACCCGCACCTATCATACTTTGCTGGCATATCCTACCGACATGCCATCAAAGTCTAGGGTGGGAACAGTCCTTTCACGATGACTACCCGGCCTGATACCCATCTGTTACCTTTCTTATTAGGAGCTAAATATCAGAGCCAGAGAATGGGACATAGTTCGCCTGAGTATCTGTGGACGTTAAATCCAGAAGCAGTATATGAGTGGTGATGTGAGTCGGAGGTCTATTCAGAGCCTCTGTTGCAGGTTCCATCAGGAAAGACAGAATAAATTGCACAGAAAGCTGCACTATGTTTTCAGTCTAAGCGACGGACATTACAGCGGAAACCCCACAAACCCGTTGTAATGAATAGGGTCCGTCAGGCGCAGTCGGTGTCCGTTTCGAAACAGATCCCTGTGGGTCCGTTTCTATCTCGGCGCCGGAGATTGCGAACGGAAAGTTTTAGCAAAGTTCTATAACATAAGAATAAAGAGTCCTCTTTGTAACGGTGATGTAAAGGTTCAGTAGTCCATGACCTCCTCTACTCATCACAATGGAGAGCAGCCCAGAAGAGCAGCTCTCTATCTATTGGATCTGGCACAATCATACATTACATTGGACTGTGTGTCTCACATAGAGGGACATGCATGAACCGGGCTGTGCCAGTTTTCTGATGTGATGGGCGACACAAAAAAACTGTTGTTGGCCACGTCCGACGTATTTTTAAAAGCATTTGGGCCAAAAATTGGTGCATGTCCGACATCCTTGACACTTGTCAGCACCAAATCTTAGAGGGCGTGTCAAATGTATGAATGTTGGGTGTTTTTTATTTTTTCTCTCTGAATAATGGAGGTCGGTGACCCAGTGAGAGGCCTGATTGGCTCGATTGAGATGTAAAGATAGGATAGGACTGCCCGATTTGAGATCACGTTGAAAGTCGTGGGCAGCTTAAACATCTTTTGATCAAAATATGTAAACCGAGAGTCTCAAAGTTTTTTCATGTATGATAGATAGCATAAATGCTTCTTTAGGGATTTCCACGTAGTGTATTGCCCTTTTTGCAGAAATGTATGAATGTGTCTCAAAACCGGTGCACTAATCCATGCCAGTTTCAAAGTGGCGCGACCGAGACAACATTTGGCACAGACACTTTTTGCCTTTTTTTGTGTATCTCACAATGGGACATATTTATAAACTGCTACGAGACACTTTCATCCATACTGACGACTGCTGCACTAACCTAACGAGAGCGACCACTGTCTACTCTGAGACCGTTTTCTTACATGTGCACCATTAGTGTTTTTGCAGCCCACTTGTGGTTCTGTAAAAACGTAATATTAATAGATACCGTAAGAATTTGTCCCAACGGATACTTTGGTGACGCCATGGACTTCTATAAGGTAAACATAGAAAGGGGAATATCTCTCCTTGGGGAGAGCACCTATATAGGTGTGCGGGGATTTGAAGATTGCCTTTTTGCACCCCACTAAGCATGATGCATATCACAAGGTATTATGGGAAAAGAGCTAGAAGCTCAAGCGCCCACTATTGGATGTTATACATCCTCAATTTGCTTCTGACTCACTGAGTCTTTGGAAAGCAAAAGAGATGTTAGCCAAGCCAGCAAAACTCATCTGCGTACAGCTGTTTCTGGGTTTTGCCCCTCGTCAGTGCAGAGCAAAGTTTGCTATATGGTGCTTTCCCCAAGGAGAGATATTTCTCTTTCTGAGCCACTCATTGCCTCCCATCCAGCGAACCAGCAAACACTGCTCTCCACTGACGAGGGGCAAAATCCCGAAACAGCTTTATGCAGATGAGTTTTGCTGGCTTGGCTAACATCCCTTTTGCTTTCCAAAGACTCAGTGAGTCAGAAGCAAATTGAGTATTTGTAAGATCTAATAGAGGGCGTTTGAGCTTCTAGCTCTTTTCCCATAACGCCTTGTGATAAGGAAAACATAGTCCTAATTGGGCTACACTTGCCCTATTTAGCAAACATATGGATTCTACATCAGACCTCTATTGGATGCTACAAATCCTCAGTTTGCTTCTGACTCACTGAGCCTTTGAAAAGCAAAAGGGATGTTAGCCAAGCCAGTATCACTCATCTGCATACAGCTGTTTCGGGGTTTTGCCCCTCATCAGTGCAAAGCAGAATTTGCTATATGGTGCTCTCCCCACGGAGAGATAGTCCCCTTTCTGAGCCACTCATTGCCTCCCACCCAGCCAGCCACTCAAACTGACAAGCGGCAAAACCCCGAAACAGCTGTATGCAGATGAGTTATGCTGGCTTGGCTAACATCTCTTTTGCTTTCCTAAGACTCAATGAGTGAGAAGCAAATTGAGGATTTGTAACGTCCAATAAAGGGCGCTTGAGCTTCTAGCTCTTTTCCCATAATGCCTTGTGATAGGATAAACATAGTCCTAATTGGGCTACATTTGCCCTATTTAGCGAATATGGATTCTACATCAGACACAAAAACAGGTCCCATCACAGGATCCACTGAGATAGATTTTTACAGATTCCACCCACACAACGCCAAAACGCTCTGTGACTGGGGCCTTAGCAAAGTCGTGCAGCATAAGAATAAGCAGTCCTATCTGTAACTGAGATGTAAAAGTTTAACAGTCCATGACCCCCTCTAGTTACCACAATGGAGAGCAGCCTAGAAGAGCAGCTCCCAATCTGGTGGATCTAGCCCAACCATACATTACATTTGACTGGATGCCCTACAATACATCATGTGCTCTGCAGTGAGGGTATGGGGCGCCTGGGGCAACCTTCTTTTGAGATAGGGGTTGTATAGTTGGGGCAACCAACGTAATTGGGAAAAGAGACTTTGTCACCTCGGAAAACCCCCCTAAACCACAGTTACCAGTAAAAAGCATAAAAGCTGCGGATTCCAAACCTGGAACCTCTTTATCTTTCTTCTGATTCGCATTCCCCGGCCGTCGGCCCGAACCAAGGCCGTGTGCTGCATGCTGATGCCTAAATGAGACTCCTAGGCCCAGCGATATAATGGAGTGGACTCTTAGGACTCCTTCATCAGCATGCAGCGTGCGGCCCGTGTACAGGAGGACAGCCGGGAACGCAAGAGAGTAGAGAGAGCAAAATTACAGGATCAGCGCCTATTCAGCATTGGACTGATTACTGGAGTTTGGGGGAGGCTTTTGGAGAAGTCTCTTTAAAGGGAGTGTGTCACCGGGAAATGACCTACTTTGCAGCAGGTTTTTATGTTAAATTTATTTTTAAAGAATTTTTGGTGTTTTTTTTTCTTTTTTCCTTTTTTTTCTTTTTTCCATATAACAATTTAACACCTGGATCTTTGCAGTTCTCACTCTCGCCACTAAACCGAATAATAGTCTGACACATTGGGTGACATGTATGAATCTCGCCGAGACGGAGCGCACGTTTTCGCCAGTTTTCTGGTGAAATTTGCGCCTCATGTATGTCGGCGCCGAGGTGCGCTCATACATGTGGTGTAAAGTCTGCCGCGCCTCGCCAGTGTGGGGGGCGCAGTGCGGGTACATGGGCGCTGTGCGGGACTGCGCCTCACATGTGTTCCGATTCGAGACAGGCTGGAAAACAGCGAGAAATAAATTAAAGATGTCCGTGCGGATATGAATAAAAAAAATCGCCTTTATTAAGGTGTAAAACATTCTCTGAAAAAGAGCTGAACCTACTAAAAAAATACATAAAAAAATCACTTTCCAAAAATCAGAAGCGCAATATAAAAATTAGGATCTTGGAAATTGCCGGAAATACAGTAATTCAAATTCTGTAAGCTTCTCATTGGTCGGCAGAAACCACCAATCAGAATAAGAGCGACAGTGAACCATTAAAACCTATGGAGAACTATTGACCAATCAGAATCAAAGGCGGACAGTTCAAAATACAGTAAAAATGCAGAATAGAGCTGATTGGTTGAAGCGGCGGGGGCTTGGCTATCTCAGCCAATCAGAGTGCGAGCTACTTCTCCCATTGTAGTCTATGGAGAGATCGGCGCACTAAAATCTCGGCTCTCAGCGCCGTGAGGCATGGAGTATGAATAAAAAAATCATTTTTATTAAGTGTAAAATATTCTCTGAAAAAGAGCTGAAACCTTCTATAAACATAAATCATTCATACTCCTGCCGCACGGAGCGGAGCTCCGAGATTTCTCTTGCGATCTTCTATCTGCTTCCTCGCATGTTCCGATCCTGCTTCACTTTGCCCTTCAAGCATTTAGACCAAAAAAACCAGGTTTTGCCTGTCGAGCTGCCGAGTGCTGCATGCGCCCGCTTTGCCGACTCCCATCGTCCCATGCCTTGGTTTTTTTCTAGCGGGGCCGCGTCCCGCCCTGGAACGCCTACACCGCGCCTTTACACCCCCTTCATGCGGGGCGCAGCTGAACAGGGGCGAAAACGCTCACTAACATGGGCCCCAACCCTGCATCCGACAGCGGGATTCAGGCCGGGAGGCGCAGGATACGCCAGAAAACAGGTGTAAAGCCCATTCATACATGTCGCCTTATGTGTTCTGTAGAGATGACTTCTCTGCAGCCTCCTCGTCATCAGAGGCAAGATTACTCTGACATGTAACAGAGAACACAGGATCCACCTTGGGTCACAGCTAACCTCAGCCCCTGCCATGCCCACAACTCCTTCCAATAGAAGTCAACAGCTCCACTCTACCCCTCCTGCACAGATCACAGAGCATGCCCACAACTCTTTCCAATAGAAGTCAATAGCTCTACTCTACCCCTCCTGCACAGATCATAGAGCATGCCCACAACTCCTTCCAATAGAAGTCAACAGCTCTACTCTACCCCTCCTGCACAGATCATAGAGCATGCCCACAACTCCTTCCAATAGAAGTCAACAGCTCTACTCTACCCCTCCTGCACAGATCACAGAGCATGCCCACAACTCTTTCCAATAGAAATCAATAAGTAATGGTTACAGCTCCACTCTACCCCTCCTGCACAGATCATAGAGCATGCCCACAACTCCTTCCAATAGAGGTCAAGAGGTAATGGGTACAGCTCCACTCTACCCCTCCTGCACAGATCACAGAGCATGCCCACAACTCTTTCCAATAGAAGTCAATAGGTAATAGTTACACCTCCACTCTACCCCTCCTGCACAGATCATAGAGCATGCCCACAACTCTTTCCAATAGAAGTCAATAGGTAATAGTTACAGCTCCACTCTACCCCTCCTGCACAGATCATAGAGCATGCCCACAACTCTTTCCAATAGAAGTCAATAGGTAATAGTTACACCTCCACTCTACCCCTCCTGCAGAGATCATAGAGCATGCCCACAACTCTTTCCAATAGAAGTCAACAGCTCTACTCTACCCCTCCCGCACAGATCACAGAGCATGCCCACAACTCTTTCCAATAGAAATCAATAAGTAATGGTTACAGCTACACTCTACACCTCCTGCACAGATCATACAGCATGCCCACAACTCTTTCCAATAGAAGTCAATAGGTAATAGTTACAGCTCCACTCTACCCCTCCTGCACAGATCATAGAGCATGCCCACAACTCTTTCCAATAGAAGTCAATAGGTAATAGTTACAGCTCCACTCTACCCCTCCTGCACAGATCACAGAGCATGCCCACAACTTTTTCCAATAGAAGTCAATAGGTAATAGTTACAGCTCCACTCTACCCCTCCTGCACAGATCACAGAGCATGCCCATAACTCTTTCCAATAGAAATCAATAAGTAATGGTTACAGCTCCACTCTACCCCTCCTGCACAGATCACAGAGCATGCCCACAACTCCTTTCCAATAGAAGTCAATAGGTAATGGTTACAGCTCCACTCTACCCCTCCTGCACAGATCACAGAGCATGCCCACAACTCCTTCCAATAGAAGTCAATAGGTAATAGTTACAGCTCCACTCTACCCCTCCTGCACAGATCATAGAGCATGCCCACAAATCCTTTCCCAAAAGAAGTCAATAGTAATAGTTTTCAGCTCCACTCTACCCCCCTGCACAGATCATAAGCATTGCCACAACTTTTTCCAATAGAAAATCAATAGGTAATGTTACAGCTCCACTCACCCCTCCTGCACAGATCACAGAGCATGCTCATAACTCTTTCCAATAGAAATCAATAAGTAATGGTTACAGCTCCACTCTACCCCTCCTGCACAGATCAAAGAGCATCACCACAACTCTTTCCCAATAGAAAAATAAGTAATGTACAGCTCCACTCTACCACTCCTGCACAAATGATAGAGCATGCCACAACTCTTTCCAATAGAAGTCAATAGGTAATAGTTACAGCTCCACTCTACCCCTCCTGCACAGATCATAGAGCATGCCCACAACTCCTTCCAATAGAAGTCAACAGTTCCACTCTACCCCTCCTGCACAGATCATAGAGCATGCCCACAACTCTTTCCAATAGAAGTCAATAGGTAATGGTTACAGCTCCACTCTACCCCTCCTGCACAGATCATAGACATCCCCCAACTCTTTCCCAAAAGAAAGTCAATAGGTAATGTTACAGCTCCACTCTACCCTCCTGCACAGATCATAGAGCATGCCCCCAAACTCTTTTTCCCAAAAGAAGTCAATAGGTAATAGTTACAGCTCCACTCTACCCCTCCTGCACAGATCATAGAGCATGCCCACAACTTTTTCCAATAGAAGTCAATAGGTAATAGCTACAGCTCCACTCTACCCCTCCTGCACAGATCACAGAGCATGCCCACAACTCTTTCCAATAGAAGTCAATAGGTAATAGTTACACCTCCACTCTACCCCTCCTGCACAGACATAGAGCATTGGCCCACAACTCTTTCCTATAGAAGTCAATAGGTAATAGTTACACCTCCACTCTACCCCTCCTGCAGAGATCATAGAGCATGCCCACAACTCTTCCAATAGAAGTCAACAGCTCTACTCTACCCCTCCCGCACAGATCACAGAGCATGCCCACAACTCTTTCCAATAGAAATCAATAAGTAATAGTTACAGCTCCACTCTACCCCTCCTGCACAGATCATAGAGCATGCCCACAACTCTTTCCAATAGAAGTCAATAGGTAATAGTTACAGCTCCACTCTACCCCTCCTGCACAGATCATAGAGCATGCCCACAACTCTTTTCAATAGAAGTCAATAGGTAATAGTTACAGCTCCACTCTACCCCTCCTGCACAGATCATAGAGCATGCCCACAACTCTTTCCAATAGAAGTCAATAGGTAATAGTTACAGCTCCACTCTACCCCTCCTGCACAGATCACAGAGCATGCCCACAACTTTTTCCAATAGAAACAATAAAGGGAATGGTTACAGCTCCCCTCTACCCCTCCTGCACAGATCACAGAGCATGCACACAACTCTTTCCAATAGAAGTCAATAGGTAATAGTTACAGCTCCACTCTACCCCTCCTGCACAGATCACAGAGCATGCCCACAACTCTTTCCAATAGAAGTCAATAGGTAATAGTTACAGCTCCACTCTACCCCTCCTGCACAGATCATAGAGCATGCCCACAACTCTTTCCAATAGAAGCCAATAGGTAATGGTTACAGCTCCACTCTACCGATCCTGCACAGATCATAGAGCATGCCCACAACTCTTTCCAATAGAAGTCAATAAGTAATGGTTACAGCTCCACTCTACCCCTCCTGCACAGATCATAGACATGCCCCCAACTTTCCAATAGAAAACCAAATAGGTAATGGTTACAGCTCCACTCTACCCCCTCTCACAGATCATAGAGCATGCCCACAAAATCTTTCCAATAGAGTCAATGGTAATGTTACAGCTCCACTCTACCCCTCCCTCACAGATCATAGAGCATGCCCACAACTCTTTTCAATAGAAGTCAATAGGTAATAGTTACAGCTCCACTCAACACCTCCTGAACAGATCTCAGAGCATGCCCACAACTCTTTCCAATAGAAGTCAACAGCTCTACTCTAGCCCTCCCGCACAGATCATAGAGCATGCCCACAACTCTTTCCAATAGAAGTCAACAGCTCCACTCTACCCCTCCCGCACAGATCACAGAGCATGCCCACAACTCTTTCCAATAGAAATCAATAAGTAATGGTTACAGCTCCACTCTACCCCTCCTGCACAGATCACAGAGCAGGCCACAACTCCCTTTTCCCAAAAGACGTCAATAATAATAGTTTTCAGCTCCACTCTACCCCTGCTGCACAGATCACAGAGCATGCCCACAACTCTTTCCAATAGAAGTCAATAGGTAATAGTTACAGCTCCACTCTACCCCTCCTGCACAGATCATAAAGCATGCCCACAACTCTTTCCAATAGAAATCAATAAGTAATGGTTACAGCTCCACTCTACCCCTCCTGCACAGATCACAGAGCATGCCCACAACTCTTTCCAATAGAAGTCAATAGGTAATAGTTACAGCTCCACTCTACCCCTCCTGCACAGATCATAGAGCATGCCCACAACTCTTTCCAATAGAAGTCAATAGGTAATAGTTACAGCTCCACTCTACCCCTCCTGCACAGATCATAGAGCATGCCCACAACTCTTTCCAATAGAAGTCAATAGGTAATGGTTACAGCTCCACTCTACCCCTCCTGCACAGATCTCAGAGCATGCCCACCACTCTTTCCTTTAGATATCTATAATTAATTGTTAGAGCTCCACTCTACCCCTCCTGCACAGATCACAGAGCATGCCCACAACTCTTTCCAATAGAAGTCAATAGGTAATGGTTACAACTAAACTCCACCCCTCCTGCACAGATCATAGAGCATGCCCACAACTCTTTTCAATAGAAGTCAATAGGTAATAGTTACAGCTCCACTCTACCCCTCCTGCACAGATCATAGAGCATGCCCACAACTCTTTCCAATAGAAATCAATAAGTAATAGTTACAGCTCCACTCTTCACCTACTTCACAGATCACAGAGCATGCCCACAACTCTTTCCAATAGAAGTCAATAGGTAATAGTTACAGCTCCATCTACCCCTCCTGCACAGTCATAAGCATTCCCCCACTCTTTCCAATAGACGTCAATAGGTAATAGTTACAGCTCCACTCTACCCCTCCTGCACAGATCATAGAGCATGCCCACAACTCTTTCCAATAGAAGTCAATAGGTAATAGTTACAGCTCCACTCTACCCCTCCTGCACAGATCTCAGAGCATGCCCACAACTCTTTCCAATAGAAATCAATAAGTAATGGTTACAGCTCCACTCTACCCCTCCTGCACAGATCCAGAGCATGCCCACAACTCTTTCCCAAAAGAATCAATGTAATAGTTAAACGCTCCCCTCTACCCCTCCTGCACAGATCAAGAGCATGCCCACAACTCTTTCCAATAGAAGTCAATTTGGTAATATTACAGCTCCACCTTCCCCTCCCCGCACAGATCATAGAGCATGCCCACAACTCTTTGCAATAGAAGTCAATAGGTAATAGTTGCAGCTCCACTCTACCCCTCCTGGGGACAATAAAAGAAAAAAGCAGCCCACAATGCTTTGAAACATACAAGGCCATACTACAACTCAATGGCTGAACTAAATGAAAACCATTAAGTCAACACAAGCCCCCCTTTTCTACTTCGCAAAGATAAACATGCAGGTTTTTGCTGACAGTAGCTCACACAAAACCCCCTCCACTAGGAGCACATAAATCAAAAAAACATTATGGTCATTTTTTGCCCAAAAGTACTGGGAGCAAGGGTTGCTGTATTTTTTCAACTAAACACTGGGCAGCCCGCCCAGCGAATAATAGGGGCAAAAAGTTAAGCCAGCTGTGCACCACTCGTCCTGCATAAATGGCACCCTTTTGTATCGCCTATCTATAGTAAATTTAAACCAGCAACCTCCCCTCCAACATAGAAGGGGTGAAATGTTGTCTTATCAGTATTTTTCATTTTGCAACCCCCCCATGCAATCTGCAGATTTCTGCAAAAACTCTGTGAACAGGATCAATTCCTGTGCAAGTTTTTATCATGTAATTGTCCCCCCTAATGGAGGGGGGTTTTGAGCTACTGCTCATTAATTATCGACATACAGACATATATTTCCGAATAAGAAGGTTGTGTTGATCCTCTTAGGTTTAGTCAAACCCACCGTTGAGCGTAATGAGTTGGTTGTTTTTGAGTAATTGATGTGATTTTTCCACAACGCTAGAAGCAAGAGGTATGTTACAGAACCCTCCACTCCCTTTCCCCCACAGGCCATAGAAACATGTTCAACAGACCTTTTCCCCTAAAGTCAATAAGAAATGGTTACAGCTTCCTTTAGCCCCTTCATGCACAGGTCACAGAGCATGCCCACAACACATTACCATAGAAGTCAATAGGCGATTGTTAAAGCTCCCACCTTACCCTGTCCATTCCTGCAAAGGTCACAGGGCATGAAAACAACACATTTCCATAGAAGTCCATAGGTAACGTTACAGCTACCACCATCCCTTGCCCCTTCCTGCACAGGTCACAGAGCATGCCCAGTACACTGTCCCATAGAAGTCAATAGGCGATGGTTTTCCGCTCCCTCGCCCTTCCTGCAAAGGTTCACAGAGCTTTCCCACAAACACTTTCCCAATAGAAGTCAATAGGCGATGGTTACCGCTCCCCTCGCCCCTTCCTGCAAAGGTCACAGAGCATGCCCACAACACTTTCCCATAGAAGTCAATAGGCGATGGTTACCGCTCCCCTCGCCCCTTCCTGCAAAGGTCACAGAGCTTGCCCACAACACTTTCCCATAGAAGTCAATAGGAGATGGTTACCGCTCCCCTCGCCCCGTACTGCAAAGTTCACAGAGCTTGTCCCACAACACTTCCCATAGAAGACAATAAGCGATGTTTTTAACGCTCCCTCGCCCCATCCTGCAAAGGTTCACAGAGCATGCCCACAACACTTCCCATAATTCAATAGGCGATGGTTACCGCTCCCCTCGCCCCTTCCTGCAAAGGTCACAGAGCATGCCCACAACACTTTCCCATATAATTCAATAGGTGATGGTTACAGCTCACGTTCTCCCCTTCCTCTAACAGTCACTTGCCCGGGCGAGGGGCATGCTCAGAGCACTCTCCCATACAAGACAATAAGTAAAAAGCACAGCGCACACCCTCCTCTTCCCTGCACAGTGATCTCTCCACAAACCACCGAGCATGCCCACTACACTATCCTACAGACGTCAGTGAGTCCTTTGGTGCCTATGTTCCACATAACAGATCTCAAATGCTGATAAAAGCAACATGGCCGTCCCATAACCATGTATAGAAAATTGAGTAATTAAAAAAAAAATCATAAAATTATAACAAATAAGAAGAAAATAATATCCGTCAGTATCTGGTCCAAATTAGTGAAAAAAATACAAAGGTGACAAATTGCCTTTAAAATCTGCAACGAACGTTTAAACAAGGATCTAATCATCTATGGAGTAAAGGACATTACACAGGAAGGCTCCCCCCCCCCCACCACCCCGCCAGCAGCGCGCTCGATCTCAACACTTTGATGATAAATTTCTAATCCGAAACCTTTGAACATTAAAAATCTGCAAAACAGCAAATACACCAAGTGCTGCTCATAAGATAAAACAAGAACATGGACATCTCTCACAGGGCTGTCCTCAATAGCAAGCACATGGAGGATACTAAACAGCCAACAGCCTCTCCCCTCTATCATATAACCCTATATATCACTGAGCTCAGCTCCTCTCCTCTATCATATAACCCTATATATCACAGATCTCATCTTCCTCTCCTCTATTCACATAACCCTATATATCACAAGCTCAGCTCCCTTCCTCAATCATATAACCCTATATAATCTCGACTGAGGCTCAAGCTCGTCTCTCCTCTACACATCTAACCCATAAATATCACAAGCTCAGCTCCTCATCATATAACCCTATAAATCACAGAGCTCCAGCTCTCTCCTCATCATATAACCCTAATACCACAGGAGCTCAGCTCCTCCTTCCCTCTATCATAAACCCTATATATCACAAGCTTCAGCCCTCTATCATATAACCCTAGATATCACAGAGCTCAGCTCCTCTCCTCATCATAAACGCTAAATATCGACTCAGAGCTCAGCTCTCTCCTCTCTCATCAAAACCTATATATCACAGAGCTCAGCTGCCTCCTCACTCTATATAAACCCTATATATCACAGAGCTCAGCTTCTCTACCTCAATCATATAACCCTATATATCACCAGAAGCTCAGCGTTCTCTCCTCACTCAATAACCCGATATAACACATAGCTCAGCTCCTCTGCCTCTATCATATACCCCATATATCACAAGTTTCAGCTTCTCTCCTCTCTCAAATATACCTATATATCACATAGCTCAGCTTCTCACCTCTATCATATCACCCAATATATCACAGAGTCCAGCCCCTCACCTCTATCATATAACCCTATATATCACAGAGCTCAGCTATCTCTCCTGCTATCATATAACCCTATATATCACAGAGCTCAGACGACCTCTCCTCTATCAAAGAACCCTATAAATCACAGATCTCAGCTTCTCTCCTCTAGTCAATACCCTAATATAACACAGAGCTCAGCTCTTCAATTCCTAAAACCCAATATATCACAGAGCCACAGCTCCTCTTCCTCCTATCAATATAACCCTAATAAATCACAGAGCTTCAGCTCACTCATCATATAACCCCAATATAACACATAGCTCCGCTCCTCTCCCACTAATCATATAACCCATAATCAAGAGCTCAGCTCTCTCCATCTATCAATATAACCCTATATTATCACAGATATCAGCTACTCTCCTCTATCATAAACCAATATATCACAGAGCTCAGCTCCTCACACTATCTTATAAACCCTATATATCACAGAGCTCAGCTCTCTATCATATTAACCCTATATATCACATAGCTCACTCCTCATCTCTATCATATAACCCTATATAACACATACTCATCTCCTCTAGTCCATCTATCATATAACCCATATATCACAGAGCTTCAGCTCCTCTACATAACCCTATATATCTCAGAGCTCAGCCTCACTCCTCTATCATAATAACCCTATATATCACAGAGCTCAGCTCCTCTCCTCTATCATATAACCCGATAATTCACGGATCCAGCTTCTCCTCCTCTATCATATAACCCTATATATCACAGAGCTCACTCCTCACCTCTATCATATAACCCGATCATATATCAGATCTTCAGCTCCTCTCCTCTACCATATAACCCACATCTCACAGAGCTCAGCTCAACTCCACAATCATATAACCCAATATATCACTGAGCTCAGCTCCTTTACTCTATCATTTAAGCCTTTATATCACAGATCTCACTTCTCTCCTCTAACGAGTATAACCCTATATATCACAGAGCTCACTTCTCTCCTCTAACAAAAACCCTATATATCACAGATCCATCTCCTACTCTCTCAATCATAAAACCCTATATAAAACAGAGTCTCAGCTCCTCTCCTCAATCATATAACCCTATATATCCACAGAGCACAGGCACCCCTCCTCTAACATATAACCTAGTATATCACAGAGCTCAGCTTCTCTCCTCTAACATATAACCCTATATATCATCACAGAGCTCAGCTTTCTCTATCATATAACCTTATATATCAAAGATCTCAGATCCTCTCCCCTCTTCTCTATCATATAACCCTTTATATCACAGAGCTCAATCTCCTCTATCATATAACCCATATATCACAGTGTCTCTGCTTCTCTCCTCTATACATAATAACCCTATATAATCCAACAGAGCTCAGCTGCTCTCTCTATCATATCACCCTATATATCACAGAGCTCAGCTCCTCTCCTCTATCATATAATCCTAAATTCACAGGAGCTCAGCTCAGCTCCTCCCTCTATCATTAACCTAAATATCACGAGCTCAGCTTCTCTCCCTCTATCATAAATAACCCTGATAATATCAAGAGCGTCAGCTTCTCTCCTCTATCAAATAACCCTATAAATCTAAAGAGCCCCTCAGCTCCTCTCCACTATCATATAACCCTATATAATCACAGAGCTCAGCTCCTCTCCTCTATCATATTGAATACCCTATATACACAGAGCACACTCCTATCTCCGCTATCATATAACTCTATATAACGAAGAGCTCAGCTCCTCAATCATAAAACCCTATATATCACAGAAGCTCAGCTCCTCTATCATAAACCCTATAAACACAGAGCTTCAGCTCCTCTCCTCTAACATCTAAACCCTATCTAACACAGAGCTCAGCTCCTCTTCTCTATCATATAACCCTATAAATCACAAGCTCACTTCGTCTCCTCTATCATATAACCCTATATATCACAGACTCCGCTTCTCTCCTCTATCATATAAGCCCCTATATATTCCAGAGCTCTGAGCTTCTCTCCCTATCATTATACCCCAATAAATCACAGATTCTCAGCTTTCTCTCCACTATCATATAACCTCATAAATCACAGAGCTCAGGCTTTTCACCTCTATCATATAACCCATATAATCCCACAGAGCTCAGCTCCTCTCCTCTATCATATAACGCTATATATCACAGAGCTCCAGCTCCTCTCCCTCCTATCATATAACCCTATATAACACACAGCTAATCTTCTCACCCTCTATCATATAACTCTGTATATCACAGAGCTCAGCTCTCTCCACTCTATCATAATAACCCTATATATCACAGAGCTCAGCTCCGTCTCCTCTATCATATAACCCTATATACCACAGAGCTCAGCTCTCATCCTCTATCATATATACTAAATATCAGCAGCCCGCTCAGCTCCCTCACTCTATCATATAACGCTATATATCACATAGCTCACTCCCTCTCCTCTATCATATAGACCCTATATACACAGATCTCACTTTCACTCCCTCTATCATATAACCCTATATATCACAGATCTCTAGCTCCTCACCCTCTATCATATAACCCTAATAATCACAGAGCTCAGCTCCTACTCCACCTAACATATAACCCTATATACCAAAGAGCTCAGCAGTCTCTCCTCTAATCATATAACCCTAAATATCACAGCGCTCAGCTCCTCTCCTCTAACATATAACCCTATATATCACAGAGCTCGCTTCGTCGTCCTCTATCATATACCCCTATAATATCACGAGCTCAGCTCCTCTCCACTATCATATACCCCTATAAATCACAGAGCACAGCTCCTTTCCTCTATCATATATCCCAATATATCACAGAGCACAGCTCCTCGCCTCTATCATATACCCTATAATATCACAATGCTCAGCTCCTCTCCTCTACATATAACCCAAAAATAATCACAGATCTCTAGCTCCTCTCCTCTATTATATAACCCTATATATCACAGAGCTCAGCTTTCTCCCTCTATCATATAACCCTATATATCACAGAGCTAAGCTTCTCACCTCAATCATATAACCCTATATATCACCGGCGTTAGCTCCTCTCCTCTATCATATAACACTAAATATTCACAGATCTCAGCTCCTCTTCTCTATGCCAAATAACCGATATCTCACAGCGCTCAGCTCCTCTCCTCTATCATATAACCCTTATATATCATAGAAGGAGCTCAGCTCCTCTCCTCTATCATATAACCCCTATATATCACAGAGCTCAGCTTCTCTATCATATAACCTGTATATAGCGACTGAGCTCAGCTCCTCTCCTCTATCATATAACCTATAAATCACAGAGCTCAGCTCCTCTCCTCTATCATATAACCTTATATATCACCGAGCTCATCTCCTCTCCTCATCATATAACCCTATATATCACCGACACAGCTCTCTCCTCTATCAAATAACCCTAAATATCACAGAACTCAGCTCCTCTCCTCTATCAAATAACCCTATATACACAGACACAGCTTCTCCCCCACTATCATTAACCCAATATATCACATAGCTCACTTCTCTTCTCTATCATATAACCCAAATATATCAGAGCTCAGCTTCTCTCCTCTACTCATCTAACCTATATATCAACAGAGCTTAACAGCTCCTCTCCTCTATCATATAACCCTAAAAATTCACAGAGCACAGCGTCCTCTCCGTCTATCATATAACCCATATATCACAGAGCTCAGCTCCTCTCCTCTATCAATAACCCTATATATCAAAGAGCTCAGCTCCTCTCCTCTATCATATAACCCTATATATATCACAGAGCTCAGCTCCTCTCCTCTATCATATAACTCTATATATCACAGAGCTCAGCTCCTCTCCTCTATAATATAACCCCATAGACACTTCAGCAAAATGAATAATAGAGACCTGACTGATTTTATCAGGTGCATTCTCACAGATTCTTGTCTACCCAATTATTAGGTTGAATATGCAATGCCACTTTCTCCTATAGCTGGGAAATAATCTCATATCAATGTTGGTTCGGTGCGACACACTGTGAGGTACTTTGGATTCTTCGGTTGCAAAGCGTTTTTGTTTATTCCATAAGAAAAATGCAGAAAACATCAAAACCGATCAGTGAAAGTAATTTTTGTCCGGTAGAATCACAAGTGCCAAGGGTATAGGACCCTAAATTCTAAAAACAGGCAAAGTTACATTTAGCAACAGTGTAGCTTTGATTGAAAATCTTAACAATGACATGACCGTGAGTTAATGGAAGAGCAAGCCGACAGTGATTAGTCCAGGTCTACACCTCACGGGGTCACAGTCGGCTTTTCGGCAGATTCAGTATTTAAAATCCGACTGTAACCAGTGCCCCATAGAAAGCAATAAAATATCCAGGCTGTAGTCTTGGAGTGAACAGAGACAAGCAAACCTGGATACAGAACCAAGACGTTTGGAGATCCAGTCACCCTTACACACGAATCTCCATTCTGTTTTATGCGACTTCCCAGCACAGCTGAACACATTGGTCCACTATACTGGGAACTCCCAAAGAACAGAATAGAGAGTCATGCGCAAACAGGACTGGCCCTCCGTTCTAAGATAGCACTTTCAGGGGCCCTCTTCTGAGACAGGTGCAGGGCCCAGAGGTGGGATATGCACCTATCAAACTTTGATGGAATATCTGAGCGATATCCCATCACATAAAATGGTGGGAACAGCCATTTAAATGTAGATGACATTTGGACAATACAAAGTAAGTCTTATAGCCAAAAGCATCATGTTGTGGGGTTGTTTTGCTGCAGGAGGGACTGGAGCACTTCACAAAATAGATGGCATCCTGAGGAAAGAAGATTATGTGTCAATACTGAAGCATCTCAAGACATCAGGAAGTTAAAGCTTGGGTAGAAATGGGTTTTCCAAATGGACAATGACTCAAAGCTACTGCCGAACTGGTTACAAAGTGGCTTAAGGAGAACCAAGTCAATGTTTTGGAGCGGCCGTCACAAAGCCCTGATCTCATCCTATTGAAAATTTATGGATAAAGCTGAAAGGCCGGAGCGAGCGAGGAGACCCCCAAACATGGCTCAGCGAGCAAGAGACCCCCAAACATGGCTCAGTGACACCAGTTCTGTCAGGAGGAAGGACCAAAATTCCTACCAACTATTGTGAGAAGCTTGTGGAAGGATCCAGAACGTTTGACCCAAGTCCTATAGTTTAAGGGCAAAGCTGCCAAATACTAATGAAATGGATGGAATCTTCTGACTTTGCAGAAAGTATTAAAAATAGCTTAAAAATTATCCCTCTCATTATTCTGCATTTGGGGAATAGAAGTAATTTTGGTTCCTAATTGACCTAAAACGGGGAAGGTTTATTCTGATTTCATGTCAGAGAGAAGAACCTGCAGATGGGGCTTTGTATTAAGGGGAGAAAAACCTGCAGGTGGGGCTTTATATGTACTGTATGGAAACTGCTGATTTTAACTGTAGATATATAAACTACACTATACAGGCAAATGTATATAAAGTGATTCAATTTAGAACATTTTAGAAAACATGACATATTTTTATGTCATCTGACAGGATACTGTTAGATAAAACTTCCGCTTTCTACAAACTCCTTACTCAGATTTCTAAGAATGCAAAAAGTTAAAACAAAAAACATCAGTTATTACAACACAGGGTCTGACAAAATACCCTAATATATATATATACCCCTGCCCTCCAGTGTCAGGCTCATCCTCACCAGTCACATCCTTCATGTCAGGCTCATCCTCACCAGTCACATCCTTCAGTGTCAGGCTCATCCTCACCAGTCACATCCTTCAGTGTCAGGCTCATCCTCACCAGTCACATCCTTCAGTGTCAGGCTCATCCTCACCAGTCACATCGTTCAGTGTCAGGCTCATCCTCACCAGTCACATCCTTCAGTGTCAGATCCATCCTCACCAGTCACATCCTTCAGGCTCATCCTCACCAGTCACATCCTTCAGTGTCAGGCTCATCCTCACCAGTCACATCCTTCAGTGTCAGGCTCATCCTCACCAGTCACATCCTTCAGTGTCAGGCTCATCCTCACCAGTCACATCCTTCAGTGTCAGGCTCATCCTCACCAGTCACATCCTTCAGTGTCAGGCTCATCCTCACCAGTCACATCCTTCAGGCTCATCCTCACCAGTCACATCCTTCAGTGTCAGGCTCACCCTCACCATCACATCCTCAGTGTCAGCTCATCCTCACCAGTCACATCCTTCAGGCTCACACTTTATCAGAAGCCATGAACCCTCTCTTCCTGCTGACCGCCTTGTGCTCGCTGCCCATCTCAGGTGAGGGTTTCGCTTTCTTAAAGAGAAAGTTTGTAACATTTCAGTATAACATGGATATAACATATTCAGTAACTTTGTATCGGTGTTTATGTTACATGATGTTCTTTTTTATTGTCTAAAGCTAAATTCTTAAAGGGGTTGTCTCGCTACAATGATTGGGATTTAATTAAAAGATCTTTAAAAAACAAGCAGCTTTGCAATATATGTTCATTACAAATGTCCTCCTGATTTTGAGTTATCCCTGGTAGTAGGAGTGCTTCAGCTCCTCAAATCACTATAGTCACCAACCTGTTGATCTTTATCTCACTGGCTGTCAGTGCTGGTGACTCATCAGCTTCTCAATACAGGTCAGAGCACAGAGCCCCTCCCGCACAATATGAGGCCACTTGTGATGCTTCTGTAGGGGAGTGGCAGGGAGGGGAAGGGCTCTGGCTTTTGTGTCTGTGTAGCTGTGCTGCCTGGATTAACCCTGTGTGTGCCTGCTCCCTCCTGCTCTCTACACAGATTGAGGAGAGCAGAGGTGAGGCTGATCTGTGGTAGGATGTGACAGCAGTAAGGTGTGTTACTATAATCATGATGTGTCTGTTGAGCTTTGACTATAGTAATAGAACAGATCAGGGGGGCATGTGAACGGTTCATATCCCTCCCTGCTCTGCTGTGATTATAGTAACACACTTCACAGCTGCCCTGTGTCTGTTCTGATGGGAGGACAGCACAGAACAGGGTTTGAGTGTTTGTTTGTTGTTTCTTGAGATGTCAGTGAAGATTTGTATGCTAAGCAGGGGATATAGGAACACTTGCATCCCCCCTGCTGTGCTATTAGCATACACAGCTTCACAGACCTCGCCACACTCATAGATCAACCCTCTCCTGTCTCCTGACTCTGTGGAGAGGAGCAGCAAGAGCTCGGCCACAGCAGCACAGTGCAGCTGATCCAGCAGTGAGCAGCCTGCAGCAGACCTAAGCAGGCACAAAACAGGTTAACTCTGGCAGCAAACCCCCTCCCCCTGCTTGTATAGAAGGAAGCTGTCTTGTGCTGATGGGAGGGGGAAGGGAGGAGGAGAAGAGGCAAAACAAAACACCCCCTGAATTCAAAAATCCTATGGTGCCAGACACACTGAGGTAGGCTGAAAGCCTGTAGTGAGACAACTCTTTTAAGGGTGCTTTCACACAGTGCATCTTTGGTATATTTTTATTGCGTTTTTTTGTGCAATCAATGCTGTACATTGATGCACAAAAAACGCTGCAAAAATCACGGCAAAAATGCACCAAAAACGCACTGTACGAGAGCACCCTAAATCTTCTGGTTTTCTAACACCAGACAGTGTCCTATGGAAACTTACATGTCAGGCTTGATTTCTGTATGTGCTGCATATTGTGAATGAGCTATTTTTTCTGTCTTTACAACAGACACCACAGCAGAAACCTAACAGATGCATTGTAATGAATAGGATCAGTCGGGCAGTTTTGGAGTCTGTCAGGGGCGTCGCCAGGCAGATTCATTCGGGGCTCGTGCCCCGAGTGAATCTGCCTGTCCCCGATTTTTCCGGCGGCTCCAGACCGCTGCTGTGTGCCTTGAGCGGTCCTTGGTGCGGGCACCGCCCGCCGATCTCTCTGACTGTGCGGCCGTTTCACAGCGGCCGCGCAGTCAGAGTCGGGGAGGAGGCAGGATAGATCGTTCCCGTCCTGTCTTCTCCCCTGTATGTATGGCTTGGTAAGCACCGTACATACACCTCAGAGTCGCAGGGGGCGTGACGCGCCGCTTTCATCACCCCCCTGCGACGCTGCGGTCCTCTAAGCCGGCAGCCTCTGCGCGGCTCAGGAGGTCCCGAGTCCCACGAGACGGCGTAAGCAGCGTGATGACATCACACCGCTTACAGCGTTCACCAGCTGCAAGACCTGGACGCGCGGATCGTGCCTCATTAGGTAAGTAGTTTTTTTTTATTTTATTTATATTAGCTAAAGGGGCATATGTGGCTAATGGGGCATATGTGGCTAAGGGGCATATGTGGCTAAGGGGGCACATGTGGCTAAGGGGGCATATGTTGCTAAGGGGGCACATGTGGCTACAGGGGACACATGTGGCTACAGGGGGCACATGTGGCTACAGGGGGCATATGTGCTACAGGGGGGATATTGTTGCTACAAAGGGGCTATGTGGCTACGGGGGCATATGTTGCTAAGGGGGGCATATGTTGCTAAGGGGGAATATCACTGGCTACAGGGGGCATATGTCGCTACAGGGAGCATATGTTGGTAAGGGGCATATGTGGCTACAGGGAGCATATGTGGCTACAGGGGGCATAATGGCTACAGAGGGCAAAATGTGGCAGGGGTGCAAAATGTGGGCCCAAGGGGGCATATGTGGCTACAGGGGGCATATGTGGCTACAGAGGGCATATGTGGCGAGGGGTGCATATGTGGCTAAGGGGGCATATGTGGCTACGGGGGGCATATGTGGCTACAGGGGCATATGTGGCTACAGGATGCAAAATGTGGCTAAGGGGGCCCTATGTGGCTCAGGGGCATATCTGGTTGGACAAATGAGGCTTAGGGGGATATGAGGCTAAGGGGCATATGTGGCTAGGGGGGGGCATATGTGGCTTAGGGGGCATATGGGGCAAAGGGGGCATATGGGGCAAAGGGGGGCATATGTGGCAAAAAGGGGGCCCATATGTGGCAAACGGGCATTTTAATGGGGGCTAAGGGGGGCTTTAATACTGGTTTAAGGGGGGCATATTACCCTGGCTAGGGGGGCAGAAACCGGGCTACAAAAGATTTAAAAAACCTGCCCTACAAGACATATTACTGGCTACGGGGGCATTTTAAATTTGCTCCCAGGGGCAGTAACCGGGCAAACGGGGGGAAATAACCTGGCTACAGGGGGCAAAAACCTGGCTACGGGGCTAATAACCGGGCTAGGGGGGAACAGAACCCTACTAGGGGGGGGCAACTACTTGGCTAAAGGGTTTTACTACCTGGCTACGGGGGCAAATATTTACCACAAGGGGGAATTAAATTACCTTTTGGGGGGCCTATAAAGGGGGGGGTTTGTATAAGATAGGAAATTGTAGAAAAAATGTTTGTTTAAAAGAGGATAAAAATTTTTTGTTTTTTTACATTTATCATGAAGATTGGGACCAGAATCGCCAGGGCGTCTTGGGACAAAGAAAGAAAAAAAAAGAGAACAACTCTTTCAGAAACGTCCCCTTTGGATCACTTAAATTAACGCAGTGGAAATTTTCATTATATTTCTCCTAGCATCAACTAAAAAGGGTTTTTTTTTTCTGTAAATATACTTTCCGCAGTTCAAAAATAAAACACAAAAAATTCCTTTGGAACCCCCCCCCACTCGGCCCCCGGAACCTGGGATTTTTTTGGGGACCCTAGCAACGCCCCGGGAGTCGGGTTGCCAAAGGGACCCTTTTTTTCCTTTTTTGAACCTTTTAAAAGGAGGCTCCATCCAGGAGTAAACCCAACCTAAATTATACAGGGGGGGAGGATATATTTTCCTGATGGGGCCCAGAAAATTGGGGCGAACTGCATTGGGTGGCTAAAACTAAATGAAGGACTTTACAAAAATAGCCAAATTTCTAACAGTGTTTGACAATACCCTTTAAGGGGGGGAATACAAGCCAAACACTTTGGGGATTAAATGTGGGACCCAAACAGATACTGAAATGATGGGCCCACGACCACGGGTTTTTGGGCATTGTTTTCCCCCTTGCTTTTTTTTTACTCTCGGGGCAGCTTTAGGAACCATCACAGCCACATTGAATTGAAGGGCCCCAAGGGCACCCCCCATCCCAAGTGGGTTACCGGGGAACATCATTTGGGGGCAAAAAAGATTTGGGAGAAATGCAAAGCTTAACCGGGCTTTTCCCCCCTTTATTTTTCAGGATCATTGTAGGTTCCATATATTCATAAAACAAAAACAGGGCATTTTTTCCATTGGGGCACACTGGGCTTTTTGCCCGCTCCCCAAACAAGAAGGGGGGCCCCATTTTAATTTTTGCCCGAGGAAATACAAAAAACAACCCTAAATTCCCTTTTGGGGTTTGGTTTTGGGTTTTTATTTACTTGTAACACTGGGGTTTATGGAAAAAGGGGGACCAAATTTCCCTCCCCCTTTCAATCATCTTTAGGCTGCAGGGTGCCGGTGCCCAGACATAAGGGGCGGATAAAATGGGTGTGCTTGGGAGGGGCAAGAGCATGGCCTGGGGGAATGTCATGAAATTTGGGGCGGGGGCCCACTGCATGCTCTTCCCAGGGCCCCCAAAATGCTGTTAAGAGGGCTCTGCACATAAAAGTAACCGTTATTCCTATAGAGGGGAAAAAACCCTTAAACGGGCTTAAAAAGACAGCAAAACATAGTGGTCAGCTCACCTAACCCCCAAGCAACGCCATTTGGAGGAGACAGGGGAAACAAACCACCCCGTAGGGACCCATGTAAAGGAAAACCCCCGTTTTCCCAAACCCCAGGAAAAGACCCCAATAAAGAAATGATTTTTATTATAAAAAATAAAGAACTTCATTTCTGATAAAAATCTCCTTTCGAAAGGAACCGGGTTTTGTTTCCTTTATACTATTAAACCCCTTTAATGATCCAAGGAAATTTTTCCCAATTTTTTGGTTATGGGTTTTTTCCTCCCTTTTTTCCCAAAGGAGCCTTAAGGGAGCCTCTCACTAAAAAGGATCGCTGCTTTTTATGTTAATGATCTTGCAAAAAAAATAAATTTTCAAAAATGTTTCCTTTACCAGTGTCCTACCTATTCGGGGGAAAATCCCCTCTTGTAGGGCTTCTCCTCCTCAGGTCACTAAAAGCTACAACCTTTTCGATCTCTCCTAAAGGGCTGCCAGCATTTGGTCGCTATAGCAACGGGACCTTTTTTGATTCTCCTGATGGGGGCTGCCAGCATTTGGTACAATACTACGCCCTTTGTAAATTTCTCCCCTGAAATAGCTCCCCCCCTTTTTGGGGCTATAGGCTAACAACCCTGTCGACCCTCTCCTGATAGGCTGCCACGCTGGTTGTTTTTTTTTACTTACGACTTTCTGATCCTCCTGATGGGCGGGCCAAAGCACGGGGTCCAAATAGCTACGGGACCGTTTTTATTCCCCTCCCCAAAAGGGCTGCCCCGGGCACTGGTCCTATAGCTACAGCCCTTTTTATCTCTCCGGGATAAACCCTGCCAGTCGGTTGCAGGGGGTTTACAGACCGGGTTTTTAAACTGAAACCGGGTGTGAACCCAAAGAAACACCCCACCGGAATTCAAAATTAAAGCAAAAAAAAAAAAAAACCCTGGGGGGTGAGGGAAATCAATGTAGTGAACAACCCCTTTAACTTTGGTTTTTTTTTTCCCTTTTTTCTTTCAAATTAGGGTTGTTTTTGGGCAGGAAATGATGTATTTTTTTAATGTTCCCTTTTAAACCAAATTAACATGAATTTTTACAAAAAACCCCCAAAAAAAGTTCTACGTGGGATTGGACGTGGGCAAAAATGCAACTGGCATCTTTTTGGGGGGGGATTTGCTTTTATGGAGTTCAGGGAACCCATATAAAAGGTGTGGCTAAAGGGGGGCTTTTCACACAGTCCCCGTTTTTGTTTGTTTTTTTTTTTTTTGGCAAAAAATGCCATAAAAATTTTGCTTTTCATCTCTGAAAAAATGCACTAAAAAAGGGTTTTTTAAAAAAACGCACTGTTGAAAAAGGCACCCTAACTTTTTCGGGGCCAGGTCAATAAAATTTTTTTTTTATCCCAAAAATAGGGTGGGGTTTTTCGTTAAAGGGTTTTTTTTAAAAAATAAACACGGCCACGGCGTCAAAATAATGAAGACATTGTCCCGCATCGCTCCTCCTCCAATCAGGACATCAGGGGCCGAGATCGTTTTGGTCCCCAATCACTGAACATAGCTGCGGGGCAACCCGGGCTAAAGGGCTTCTGTTACCGCCATTTTTCCCCCTTTTTTAAACTACCATTCCCCTTAAAGGCAGGAAGTATAAAGCCGCCATCTTTGTCACCGTAATAAATTGTCGTACAATGTAGGGGCCCTGTATAACAAAGCCCAGCATCATATTGGTGAATTTATCCTAAGGGACTCAAATTTTCAGTAAAAAAAAAAATTTTCAAAATTTAAAAAAAATTGCTTAAAATAGGGAAAATAAAAATTGATCAAAAAGTTGCATGAAATCCCAAACGGGGTACCAAAAAAAAGTGGAAACTTCAGCCCGGGCAAAAAGGGGTCGCCTCCCCCCCCAAAGTCCGTAGATTTATAAAAAAAAGTTTTTGGGTCGCAAAAAAGGGGGGCCGGAAAAAAAATTTGGAAAAGTAAAAAATTTTTTGGGAAATTTTTTTTTTAAGGTTCCAAAACATGGGGGGGGGGGTGGGGGGGGGGGGGGGGGAAGGGGGGGGGGGGGGGGGTTCCGTACAATAAACACCACGCCTCATTGCTGCGTACAGTAGTCCTAAACCAGAAGCTCTAGGTTTCCCGGGGTTTTGGGAAGAAACCAGGAGCAAGCCCCGGGTGTAGGCCACGTGTTTGATAGTACCCACTTTAAGGCTGAAAACTACCCCCCAAGTTTGGTTTCCCTTCCGGGGGGGTTTGGGGGAGGGGAAAGGGTGAGAATTTTTTTAAATTTTTTTTCAAAAACAGCAAAAATTTTGGGCTTACATTCTGCTGAGGAAAAAGAGAGGGTTTACAAACCTGGGGGGGCAATATCCCTCGGGGGCGTTTGGTTACCAAAAGGGGGACTAAAATAACTAGGGGCTATATACCTGGGTAGGGCTGTGTACCTAGAGGGGGTTTAAATACCTGGGGGGCTAATTTTCTGGGGGGCTGTTACCTAGAGAGGCTATAAAACCAAGAGGGGCTGTGTACCTAGAGGGGGCTAAAATTCTTTTGGGGTGCTTTTGTAGGGGTTAAGGGGGCCCATGTACCTGGGGCAGGTTGTCCCAAAATTGGGGGGTTTTATATACCAAAGGGTAGGGCTGTGTACCTTGGAGGGGCTATATAGCTAGAGGGGGCTGTGTACCAAAAGGGGCTAAATACCCGAGGGGATGTCTACCAAACCCAAGGGGCTATAAAAACCCTAGGGGGGGGTTTTGGTACCTTACCTATATGGGGGCTATATATCAAAAGGGGGCTATGTTTTTAACACCTACGGGGGTTTTTGCCCGGGGGACCCTTAATGCTTTTAAAAGGAAAAAACCTTGGGAACCTGGGGGGGGGGGGGGGGGGGGGGGGATGAAATCTTTTGCCTTTTTTCCCACTCCTGAACTACCCCCCAAGCGGGGCCTTTTTGGGCCCGGGGGGAAAAAAAGGGAGAGGTGAGTACCCATTTTTTACTTTTCAAAAGGGCCAAAACAAACCTACGGGGGGAAAATTTATTTCCCTAAAAGGGGGCACATATATCTACGGGGTCTTTATTGCCCCAGGGGCTATATCCCCTAGAGATGCAAAATATACCTAAAAGGAGTTTTTATCAACCACAGGGCCATACCCAAACCTGGGGGTCTGAAAAACCACAGGGGCATATACCCCATTAGGAAGGCGTTTAAACCTCCTATTGGGGTCAAAATCAAACCTACCGGGTCATATCTACCAACAGGGGGCAATATCACCTAAAATAAAGATATAAAATCAAATTTTAACTTTGGGGCTGTATCCCAACATTTTAGGGGACAAACACCTACGGGCTTTTAAAACAGCCCATATAAAAAAATTTTTGGGCACCCCCATTAATTTTAAAATCTTTTTAGTTCTAAATATTTGGGTATTTGCAACAAGCCATTTCAATTTGATATATCTAATAACTGAGGGAACACAGTAAAATTTTTTCCCGGGAAATTAAAAATGAGGTTTTTTGTATTTAAACACAAAAATGGAATAAATTTTATTAGAAAT
>JAODAL010012454.1:0-95345 GCA_025379985.1 Phyllomedusa bahiana | reverse complement strand
CTTCATTATTTCAAGATGATGAGTCGTATTGTGGAAAATTTGAGAGTATCTTGAATAAGTGCTCCCTTGATATTATGGTATTGACAATTGAATACTTACAGAAATCTATGCATGATCTGAAGGAACGAATTCATTCCATTGAGACTCAATTGTCATCCATATTACCAACCTCAGATTGGGCTAGCTTAAAGGAGAAGTCAAAGAATAGTTTGCGTGAATATCGCCAATATATTGAGAGGAAAAAGAAGGAAACATTTTTGAGAGATACAGAGGATTATACAAATCACAGAATATATAGATGGCGAGACTCCTCTTTTGGCAGTTTTGGTACAGACCGACGACAATTTTACGAACAGGGCAATTCCAGTTCAGGGAGCGAATACACCAGTCATTCACGTCGTCCATCTTTTTTAAGGGGACAAGGATGGAAGGCATATACAAAAAGACGAGGAGGTCTAGATGGAGCAATATCCAAGGAGAATTTAATACAGGGACGGACACGTTCACAGGTTTATAAGTTGAAGATAACTTGGTTATTAATATCTCATCAATTAATTTGTCTCCCTCGAAGTTAAATCTTTTACAACGGGGTCTGCCCTTTTGTCCTACTCCTCTTTTTGATTCATTTAAATTTGAACAAGAACTCCGATATTTCTATCGTACATTACGTCTAAAAGCATACTTTGGTTCTAATCAGGACACTATATGTAAAGGGAATCCCTCAACTATATCTAGTGCAATCTCAATAAAAACACTTGGACTGAGAACCAATAGTACTTTTAATCCCCTACAAACTTCACATGGTGTTGACTCTGTCATCTCTTTAATTGATAGTGATATCCGCAGGGTTCTGTTGAAACGTAGACAGATGCATTTCCATGATAATTTGAGTAAAGAGGAAAGGAAGGCCTTAGTTTCTCTTCAAAACAATAAGGAAATTATATGTTAACCGGCGGATAAAGGTGGAGCATTGGTGATCATGGATAGACAAATGAATGTTGAGGAGATTTATCGACAACTCTCTGATACGTCTACATACCAAAAACTAGATGGGGATCCTTTGCCTAGGATTAGGAATAGAATACAGGACGTATTGGATCAATATCTATTGAAGAAGTTTATTGACCAATCAACATATAAATATTTACAGATGCAACATCCAATATGTCCTGTCTTCTATATACTCCCAAAAGTCCACAATAGTCTGGACAGACCGTCAGGACGCCGATTGTGGCTTCCACAGATGCAGTGTTCAGCCGTGTTGCAAAATTCTTGGAAAAGATATTGACACCTTTGATTAAGGTTTCGACATCATTTATCTTGGACACCTCTCACTTTCTACAAATGATATGCGAGATAGAAAATATACCAACTGATGCTTTACTTGTCTCTTTCGATGTAGTGAGTTTATATACATCAATTGAACATCAGGAAGGCTTACAGGCCGTTTCAAAATTGTTGAGAAGTTCTAATCTTAATATGGATGAGCAAATGTTTTTCCTTGAATTTTTGACCATTGTAATTAATGAAAATTATTTTCTCTGGGGCGATGAATACTACAGTCAAAGGAAAGGTACAGCCATGGACTCAAACGTTGCCCTGCCTTATGCAAATGCATATATGATAGATTTTGAGGAGACCTATGTGTATACTACGAGACAATTTAAAGATCAAATATTAATGTGGAAACGTTACATTGATGATATCTTTTGCGTATGGCGTGGTAGCGTTCAAAGCCTTCAGATGTTTTTGGGACTTTTGAACTCTTTCTGTACAGGATTACAATTTACAATGGAGTTTGATGTTTGGATACTTTGGTGAGAAAGGATGAATATGGTAATTTATCTACTGACATTTACTCCAAACCTACAGATAAGAAAAGCTTTCTTGATTTTAGGAGTTGCCATCCTGTGAACACTAAGTGTTCTTTGCCAAAATCACAATTTGCACGAGTCCGTCGGATAGTTTCCGAACCGACGTTACAAAAACGTAGATTAGATGAGATGGCGGATAAGTTTCGGAGGAGACATTATCCCAAACATACTTTGACTCTAGCACAAACACAAGAGAATTCAGTGCTACATCAAGACAGATCTCTAAAACGAATCTCATTTATTAGTACCTACCATCCACTAATGAATAGGATTTATCAATGTATAAGAAAGAGATGGTCACTATTCAGTGAACACTATCCGTCTGTAGAGGAATTTTCCCGTCCAGTGATCTGTTCAAGACGTCCCAGTAATATCCGGGACTTTCTGGTAAGGGCAGATTTTGGTCCTTCAAGGATTTCAACAATACAGTGCACACTAAGCAATCCAAAGAGAGGCACTTATGCCTGTTTACATTGTACACATTGTGTCAATATCATCAAAGGCGAATATGTGCAACATCCTTATACGGGTAGAAATATCCCAGTAACAGGTTTTTTTTTACCGGTGACTCATCGGCTGTAATTTATCTGTTGAAGTGCCCATGTGGTCTTATTTATGTAGGGGAAACAATGCAGAGGGCAAAGGACAGAATTGCTTGTCACAAATCTACAATACGGTGCCAGAAGAGTTGGCTACCAGTTCCAGCACATTTAATACAGGCGAAACATTCGGTGGCACAATTACATTTTCAGATCTTAGAACAAATTAAGCGCCCCCATAGAGGTGGAGATCAAGTCAAATTACTGAGAGAGAGGGAGTCATGGTGGATTCACCATTTGGACACTCTAACACCTCGTGGTTTAAATCGGGAATGCGATTTTTCATTTAGATCATTTTTCATTTTGATAGTTGTATGTTAGGGACTGACTATTATTATTATTCTTGAGGTTCACTACCATTTCGGCTTTGGTGAAAGATGCAATATTTATATGTTAATTGTTATCATATATGTATGTATTGTTATATGGACTAACATAACATGGATGGATGTATTCATGCACTAACATACTAGTGATGTATCATGTTGTCTCTATGTTAATGGGGTTGTATGTCTAGATCTAACCATTAGTATGACACATCATATGAACTCAGTATTCAATCTAATTACTATCAATATATTGTATTATAACAGTTTTTCAGCAGTTTTTACACCTAGTGTTTAATCCAATTATCATTAATATATTGCATTACAGCAGTTTAGATGTTTTGAAGCAATAGAACGTAGCTATAAGCTGGCCAGAAATTTACGCATGCACAATACTCGGTGTAAGGGCGGAAGTTGGGATCAACATGCCCTTCTATGACGCATGTCCGGTGCTTTGAACGGCGCATGCGCTGCAACTCTTTAGAGACGCCGAGCTCCATGTGGGGCAAGGCTCCCTTCTTCTCTACATCACTGAGCTACAGCCAGTATTTATCCTATCAAGATATCACTAGTAAGTATTTTTAGCTCTATACACTGAGTATCTTATTCATACTATTACTGTGGGCAACCACATTGACTTGGACTTTGATACATATATCTATATATAATAAGTTGTGATCGTTTGCAAGGCTATAGCTATTTATAAAATGTATATGTAATGTGAAAATAGATCTTTTTGACAGTAATCATATATATTTTTTATATGATTGTAGGCGCTATATCTATTACATTACAAAAAAGGTATGTTCACTTTGGTGACTGCTTCGGGTGGTTTTGACATACATTCACAATATTACAATCCTGTTTGGTCTATCTATTAACATTGAGTGATTGTCTTTATGTAACATCTATATGTTGATGTGTATTGTCAAAATTGTGTTACATGTTGTGACTCATGTTATATTTTAATGTTTTGTATTTGTTGTATTTTCAGCGACACATCTGATGAAGGTCTAAACTGGACCAAAAACGTTTATGTGTTCGATTTGGTCGCTTGATAAGATATTGTTAATAAATCTTTGAAAAAATGTATTCATACAGTGGAGTATGTTTGATCTCATATGCGGGTATACACTGATTGTGAATTTTAAAAACAGGAATCTGTTCTACCTGTGTTGCCAAGTATAATAGCGAGACATTTGTCAAAGCACTGCTCTCCCCCATCTGATTAATTCTCCATAATTCCAGTCAAGCAAAGGGTTGTGTTTCTGAAGCCAGGACCACCCCAAAGCCACATCAGCGGGCAACCCCGCCATGATAAATAGAATACATTTTTGAAGTATGTATTGATCCTACCAATATTTCAAGCTCAGAAGTACAGTGTTGAATTGTGTCCTTAACCAGCGGAGTAGAATCAATAGCTACAACCTGCAAGTAATCAGAGGCCTCCAAACTATTGCCCACAACTGGAGCTCAATCCGGCCGCGAGCGATTAACCCCTTAGCTGCCACGATTAATCGTGATTGTGGCAGACTCCAATGTGATCGCAGCTGCCGATGGCTTCCTTAACAACCCGGAAGCCTCACTAAGGCTTCCGGCTGGCATGTGACATCAGTATGTCCAGCCTTGCCTGAGGGCATGGCCAAGTGTAGTGATTGACAGCTATCATGGATAGCAGTACTGCTATGTACTACTGGACATGGTAACAGTGATGTAAAAATCACTGATACAAGTACCCTATGGGAACAAGTAAAAAAATTTGAAAACTCCCCCAAAAAAAGTAAAATGCAAACACAAAAAGATAATATTTCACTTCTACTTTCCTATATGGTGTTTTGAATAAAGGGTGTAGGGATGTAGTTTCTTAGATGGAGTCATTTATGGGGTTATCTAACATAAAGGACCTTCAAAGCCACGTCAGAATTGGACCAATCCCTAAAAAATCTATGTTGAAAAAAATATAAAAACATTTAAAAAATGATGCAGACGTACAATAGACATATGGTAGATGTGAGTTATTAACTATTTTGTGTGAAATAACTATGTCTTAGATGCAGAAATTTGTGAACTTTGAAAATGGCAAATTTACATAATTTGTATGACATGTTGATATTTTTCACAAACAAGGATTCTATGGACCAAAATCTCTTACTAACATAAAACACAATGGGCAGCATGTATGAATGGGGCTGCGCCAGATATCTGGCCTCTTTTCAGCCCGATATCAGGTGCAGCCCCTTATGTTATATTTTTAAATGTCCCGCATGCCATTATCAGGCGCATTACATAGCACTTGCGGCACTTTGTAATGCGCCTGATTTTGGGGTGTTTGCGGGAGACGGGGTGCACTAGAACCATAACGATGATATAGATTTATAGCTTCGTTATGGCATTTCTTGGCGCATTACTGCTGGAACAGGTATACCATATTCAAAGGGGTATACCTGAGCCAGAAATGTCGTGCTAGCGCTAGAATGCGCCTGATTTATGACCCGCTGTAGATTTCATACATGCCGCCCAATATGTCACAATAAAACAATAACTGAATCACATGGATAGGTAAAAGTATCAAAAAGTTATTCTCAAAAAAAGTGACACATGTCAGATTTAAAAAATATCAGGCAGGAGGTCAAAACTGGCTGTGGTGGTAAGGCATTTATTTCTCTCTGGTCCAGTTTTGAACTACTGTATACCAGGAACACTTCACCTGGCTCATCAGAGATGCTAGTCTTACCCCTCCGTCTGACGCACCTCTGGCACTCCTGAGTTCAGGTGCAGTGAATCTGACAGGCATAGGTTAAAAAACAACCTATAATATCAAATTATCTCAATTTCAGGACTCTAAAATTAATTAGGTCCTTCATAGGGATGTATTAAAAGAGAGTGCACAAAATTAGATGCCAAACTACATTTAATAACAATAAAAAAGTCCCACAATGATCCAGATTTCGACAAGGAGCGTCCTCTTACTCCAGGCAGTGGTGTAGCTACATGGGGTCGCAGCAGTCACACTTGTGACCAGGCTCTTGAGCTAAGGGGGCCCAGAGGCCCCCTCTCGCCACACAGTTGCATCGCTGGGTCACATAGAACCATTGATGCAGTAATCACAGCCACCGGTGCTGGCAGTGACTGAGGCAAAGCGGCTGGAATACACTGATACCGGACTCTAACCCACTGAAGACAGTGGTGCGATGCAATGATGTCATAAGCCACTGCCTGTACTAGGCCCTAGGCATATGCCTAGACTTTTGGCATAGTAGACGATAGAAGTGGAGTCCCGGAGCAGACGGCATAATGATGTTACACTGCCTGCTCCGAAAAGCAGGTGTTCAGTGGGGGAACAGCCAGGGAGTGTCGAGGTATTATTTTTATTTATTTATTTTTTAATGGGAGGCGGGCAGGCAGTGGAATACCTACCATAACTGGCCCTATCTACCTGCCATAACTGGCCCTTACTACCTACCATAACTAGCCCTCTCCATCTATCATATCTGACGCTAACTAGGTACTATAACTGGCCCTATCTACCTTCCATAATGGGCCCCAACTTCCTACCATAACTGACCCTATCTACCTACCATAACTGGCCCTTACTACCTACCATAACTGGCCCTAACTACCTACCATAACTGGCCCTAACTAACCTCACCACCTGTAATCTTGACCTACTGCCATCACACCTTATCCCAGACCTGAGTGCTACTTTCATCCCAGCCCTCACCCATCTTTTCAACTTATCGCTCACCTCGGGCATCTTCCCGTCCTCCTTTAAACATGCTACTGTCACTCCCATCCTTAAAAAAACATCCCTTGATCCCTCCTCTCTGTCCAACTATCGCCCCATCTCACTGCTCCCTTTTGCCTCCAAACTCCTCCAGCAACACGTCTACCTTCAACTGTCCTCCCACCTCTCCTCCAACTCTCTTCTTGACCCGCTACAATCTTGTTTCCGACCCAACCACTCTACCGAAACCGCCCTAACCAAGGTCACCAATGACCTAGCAACTGCTAAAGCCTCACGCCACTACTCTGTGCTTCTCCCTTCTAGACTTGTCCTCGGGCCTTTGACACTGGCGACCACTCCCCCTGCTATACTCCTCTCCTCCCTCGGCATCACAGACTTGGCTCTTTCCTGGATCTCCTAAATATCTTTCGATCGGACTTTCCCAGCGTCTCTCATTCTCGCCCCACCTCCTCACCCGGCCACCTCTGTTGCTTGTCCCCCAGGGGTAAAGTCCTGGGTCCTTTACTCTCTTCTATTACCCCCTTGGTCTGGGTCAACTCATAGCTTCCCCATGGCTTTCCATTACCACCTGTATGCTGATGACACCCAACTCTACATCTCCGGCCCTGATGTCCCCTCTCTTCTCTCCCGGATCCCAGATGTCTATCGTCCATTTCCTCCTTTTTCTCCCCCCGTCTCCAAAACTAAATGTGGAGAAAACAGAGTTCTTCAGCTTTCCCCCGTCCCCCTCCATCCCCCACCTGATCTCTCTATTACTGTCAATGGGCTGTACACTCTCAACTGTTCCGCAAAATCCGCTGCCTTGGGTAATCCTCGACTCCACTCTGTCCTTAAACCACACATCCAAACCCACCCCTCTGCATCCCGCTTCCACCTAAAAAATATCTCTCGCATCCGTTCGTCCTCAACTTCAACCCACAAAAATGTCCATCCATGCCCTTGTCATCTCCCCGCCTTGACCTACTGCAACATCCTTCTCTGTGGCCTCCCATCTAGCACTCTTGCCCCTTCAAACCATTCTCTACTCTGCTGCCCGTCTTATCCACCTCTCTCCTCGCTACTCCTCTTGCCTCTCCCTCTGTCAATCCCTTCACTGGCTACCAATTGCTCAGCGAATTCATTTAAGTTGCTAACCATGACCTACAAGGCTCTCCATAACGTCTCCTCTCCATACATCTCTGCCCTAATCTCCGATATCTCCCCTCACGCAATCTACGCTCCTCACAGGACCTTCTTCTCTATTCTCCTTACAGCTCCTCACATAACCGTTTCCAAGACTTCTCTTGTGCTTTTCCCCCACACTCTGGAATGCACTGCCCCAACACATCAGAACTCTCTGCACTCTCACCAGCTTCAAAAGCAACCTGAAAACCCATTTCTTCAGGATTTTCCTATAACCTACAAAAAACCTGCTGCCACTGTAACTACCCACAAACTTTTTTGCCCTCTCCTCCTGTCTCTTCCCCCCTCCTTTTAGATTGTAGCCTCCTCGGGGCAGGGGCCTCTCTCCCTCTGTACCAGTTATAAGTCATTCATTGTCATTATGTACTCACTTGACATATCATGTATGTGGGCCCCCCCTCAAATGTACAGCGCCATGGAATCAATGGCGCTTTAAAATAATGTTAATAATAAATAATAAAAATTTAAAAATAAATAATAATAATAAATAAATAATTTAAAAATAATAATCATTTATGGCCCTAACTACCTACCATAACTGATCCTAACTACCTACCATAACTGGCCCTAACTGGCCCTATCTACTTACCATAACTGGCTATATCTGCCTGCCATAAATGGCCTTAACTACCTACCATAACTGGCCCCATCTACCTGCCATAACTGGCCATATCTATCTGCCTACCTACCTACCTACTAGAAGGGGCCCTATACTGCCTACTTATCTAATGTTTAAGGTCTAACCTACCTAAAAGAAGCATCATCCTATCCACCTACCTACTGGTGGCATAAATGGGGACACTAATCTAATGGGGCACTTTCACATGTTTGTGTGGTAAATTCTGCAGGGATTTATGGCACGGAGAAGTCATCATAGCATTCTGGACTGGATGGAGAGGAAAAGGGAAAGAAAACGACTCATCAGATAAGACGTCACCTGTGCATCCCTAAATGTAACTGCACTGCAATCATCTGCATGGCTGCAGAGCCTGTGTACAACTGCCATCAACCAAGCAATAGTGGTCTACGTGTAATGGTTCATATTCAGTAATAGTACGCTGGTATTATACAAACTGTTTATGGTGGTGATATGTGGTCATGATGTGGTGGTATTATCTGGACTTTTTATATTGTTGTTATTGGTAATTTTGGTCTTGGCATACTTGTTTGGTCAGTAAAATTATGATGGTATTAGTCACTATATAAAAGTGATAATGTGGTCCTTGTACTGTAATCCTTAGAATACAGAGCAGTCAAACTGTTCAGCATAAATAGCAACAAAAACTAAGCCCATAAAACAAAAGGCACAATTGCATATTTTTTCTGTTCACGCCACAACATTTTTTTTATTTTTTGAGGGGAGGAAAGAGGGAACAGATGTTTTGGCTGTATTACTTGTAGAACTTGTGTTTATCTTTGGCCCCATTTGAAATTAATTTTCTTCTATTGGACAATTTCATTTAATAGAAATAATTTTCTGCAGCACACTACACCGCAGACATCCATTAAGTCAAGTAGGGAACTTGTTGTTGAAAAGTATTGGTCCACAGACGGTGTCTGGGAGTAGGGGGGCCCCAAACTGAAGTTTTGCACCAGGGCCCATGAGTCTTTAGCTACGCCCCTGACCTCTTATCTTATGCTCTCTAAGTACTTGTGTTGGGTTAAGCTAGATGCATGCTAAACACCAACAGTCATGAGGTCTGTCTTGAGACACTGGTTACCTTATAGTGCAGCTTTTCTTGAAGAGATGTTAGCGCTCGGGGAAAAGGGAATGTACAGAAACTATTGACACCTGGGTAACTTAAAGCACTATAGTGGTGTCAAAGTTTAATAGCAATCTTTAATAGTCGACGCGTTTCGTGGACCAAACGAACCCGCGCGAAACGCGTTGACTTTTAAAGATTCCTATTAAACTTAGACACCACTATAGTGCTTTAAGTTACCCAGGTGTCAATAGTTTCTGTACATTTCTTTTCCCCGAGCGCTAACATCTCTTCAAGGAAAGCTGCACTGTACTAACGCCGGAGGATCGCGCGCGCTGAGTGATCCCCTGCGCCCGAAGAGTCCTGTCCGGCTGCTGTCTGAGGGGAACTTCTACGATCGTACTGATCTATACGTGTTTCTATGTGTTGTACCATCCTGTACAACAGAAATAGGTGAGCAGTTCTATATTTATCTCCTTTCCAGTGTTGAATTATTCACTTGAGAGCGCTTCTATATATATATTCTCTACAGCTCCAGCAACAATATTTATACTGGTTACCTTATGCATCAATCTGGCACTTGTCACCTGTCTGGTGAGGCTGTGTTCCTTTAATTAAGATGTATTTCCCTTAAGCTTTAAGGCTAGAAGAAAATAAAGCAGTTCCTGGTCCCTAGTCAGCATAGAACCAGTGTAGTCCCCACACTGTTGGTAAGTCTGGAACAGAACGTGAAATAGAAACAGAACTCCTTAGAAATTCACTCATCCAATATTTTAAGACCTCTGGCCCTGCCTACATCTTCCTGGCAACTCCTTCCTGCTTAGAGCTATACAACGTCTTAACTAGTGTTGAGCGATTATTATTGACAAAGTTGAAATCGGCACAGTTTTTATGTTGATCGAAATTTTTAGATCATGCGATAATTTAGGTTAAAATCTGTGCATCATCTATTAATATCGCGCCATTTTCGGCGCTTCCTATCTTTTTGCCGGCCAGCAAATCAGCTTACAGAATAGAGCAGGGTGAGATGTGTGTGCGACGTCATGACTGGGATGTGTATGGTTGCGATTGGCTGGAAAAATCACATGACCTCGTTTTACATAGAACAGCCCTTCCTGTTCATGATCAGTGTCTGTCAGCGTCTCATAGCAGTAGGACGTGCGCTCTGCCTGTGTCCAAACAGCTCAGCGAAATTATTCTATTTCTTCACAGAGAAAGCTCTACTGTTAGCTGTGATCCTTACAACTTAGTTAGATCAGAGATTTGAAGATTTTATGTAGTTAGGTAGAGAATTTTAAAGGAGCATCTACTGCTGTAAAGTCATGGGAGGGGAAGCAGGGGGGAGGGGGTCCCGCGGGCGAACACAGACAAGCTCTATAAAGATTCAGAATACTGGATATAGTTCACCAAGACTTAGTGTAGACATTGCACTGCAATAGCTTTGTTATTAACAGTTTCTATTGAAATATTTCCTGGATATTGGGCAGCCTGAACTTATATTAGAATACACATCTTTTCTAGTAACTGCAGGTCTCTTTGTTAGGTGCAAAACTCCACTTATCAGTATACATTTCAAATAGGTGTTCTTTTTCAATTTTGCCCATTCCAGCTTTGTTGATATAGCCACCTTGCAGTTAAATTAGAATCCAGCAACTTTGTAGTCACCATAGGTTGATAGGTGCCAAAAAATACCTTTTATTATCAGTATACATTTCAGATACATGTTTTTTTCACTTTGGCGCAGGCAGCTGTGTTGATAGAGCCACCTTGCAGTTAAATTTGAATCCAGCAACTTTGTAGTCACCACAGGTGTCAGAAACAGGAATAGGTAGGACACTGTTAATGGACAAATATTGCAAAATGACTTGTTTTTGCAAGATCTTTAACATAGCTAGCAATCCCTGTATTGAGACAACCCATTTAATACAATTAAAAAAGAGAAACAAAGATATGGTGGGATGGTGGGATTCCATCCTATTTTAAAAATGTGTTTTCTAGAATTAAACTACAAAAAAACTTGCATGTACAAAATAGCTGGTAAAAAAAGTTTCTCTGAATTGTACAAGGGAGGTACAGGAAAACTTGACCAGATGTACGTTATTCAGAGGACATGGAGTATAGAGCACGGACAGAGAACAAAGTACAGAGACAATTTCCTCCAGCACGTTGACTAAAATGAGAAAAAGAATGGCAAGAAAAAGGGCACATGGGTGGAACAGGAGCGTTAACCACCAGTATTTCCAAGTGAAGCTCAATTGGTCCGCACTCATACGGAGGGGCAAGCGCTACCCAGGACAGGGACAGTATATGTCCAGTGAAACTAAAATGGTAGTTCAAAGACTCCTTTTTCTTGCACTTTTTAATCTGTGGGTCAGACAGGTTTAATGGTCATACTGTGGTACAGAACAGGTATAGTCAATGTCCAGTTCAACTAAAATTGTGGTTGAAAAAACTCCTTTTCCCTAAGCACTTTTTAATCTGTGGGTCAACAGGTTTAATGGTCATACTGCGGTAACAGGACAGATATAGTTAATGCCCCAGTTCTATTAAAATAGTGGTTTGAAAGACCCCTTTTTCCGGCACTTTTTAATCTGGGGTCATGCTGTTTGGGGCTCATGCTGCGTTCCAGGACAGGATATTCAATGTCCATTCAAAAAAATGATGGTTCAAATCATACTGCCTTCTGGCACTTTTTAATTTGGGGGTCATGCAGGTTTAAGGTCAAGCTGGGTACAAAGACAGGGAAATAGTGAATGGTCTGTGAGTTTTTTTCTGTGGCTTTTATAACCTAAAGTGTGTTGCCTAGATGTAGCACGTATCCATTTGACTGTTGTGGATGTTTATTCCAGCTTCTCCAGCCCTTTTTGGGTGTAAGAATGAAGGTGTTGTTGCTCTCCCATAGACTTTAATGGTCATCGGTGATAATCTATCTTAGACCATCGAAAATCTTGTCGATGATGGACGACTATCGACCATCGACCGATGGCGATAGTCAACGTAATCGCTCAACACTAGTCTTAACTAGTGATGAGCAATTGTGTCAACTATCGTTATCGATTCGATAGTCGATATCGGCAATTATCATGATGATATCCGATAGTCGATAACAGATTATCGCCGATGACCATTAAAGTCTATGGAGACGAACAACACCTTCATTCTTACACCCAAAAAGGGCTGGAGAAGCTTGAAATTAACAAACCACAACAGTAAACTGGATACGTGCTAACATCTTAGGCAAGACAATTAGGTTATAAAAGTCAAAAAAAAGTCACAGACTATTTACTATCCCCGTCTTGTACCACAGCATGACCCTTAAACCTGCATGACACACAAATTTGCCAGAAGGCAAAAAAAAAAAAAAAAAAAATATTATTTGGAACCATCATTTTACTTGAACTGGAAAATTACTATCCCTGTCCTGGAACACAACATGACCCTTAACCTGTCTTACCCACAGATTAAAAAGTGTCGGAAAAAGGAGTCTTTCAACCCCCATTTTTTGTTGAAACTGGACATTGACTATATCTGTCCTGGCCACAGCAAAGACCCCAAACCTGCATGACCCACAGATTAAAAAGTGCTGGAAAAGGATTTTTTGACCACCATTTTATTTGAACTGGACATTGAATATTCCCGTCCTGGACCGCGATGCAGGTTGCATTTAACCCACTGAAGAACAGATTGGCGACACTTTTCGTTACTGAGATTCACCCAGGGCCCCTGACCCAGCATGACAGGCCCTGACGGTCCTGCAACCGACGATCTGTTGGCTTGCATGTTGTCGCCAGCACTGGAAGGCGCACCTTCTCTCCTACCTGTCCCTCCATGTCCTACACCCCTCTTTGCTCTCTTACCACCAGCATTTCGCTCCATATTCAGAAAGATATAAATTTAAAAAAGTACGGAAGAGTTTTTTTACAGTCTCTTATTGAAAGACGGCAAAAACACAGCTATTCTTAAAATCCCTCTAAATTCCTTACAGCCAAAATAGATTAGAAAACAGAATTTTTCTATCGAAAAACCTGTGAAATGCGGTCCTGGTGGGAAGAACCGTAAGATAAAATCAAACAGTGTTCCTTTCCCTTTAGTCCCAGGGATTTACAACTGCCCAGTAGGACTAGGAATTGATAGTTTTCAACAGACTATCATACAAGTGCGCTATCTGCGCCAAACTGAGATTCACAGATCACAATAAAACTATTCAAAAGTTACACGGATGAAAAATTGCGCTTTTTTGCAGCAATGAAAAACGAGAACAGTTACTAGAAAACTTTTCTATCAAAATTTTCATACAACGTGGCTATTTGAAAAAAACTGGGGCCGCACCACGTGCAATACCGCTATTTAAAAGTTATACAGATAACAAACGGAGGTTTTTGCACCAATGAAATACACCAACAGTTACTACAAAATTTCTGTATCCAAATTTAAGTACAAGGTTTGGGTATTTGAAAAAAAACTGGGGGGCACCAAAGTGCAATACGGCTATTTAAAAGTTATATGGATAACAAAAGGGGTTTTTGCACCCAAAGAAAAACACCCCAAAATTATAGAAAATTTCGTATCCAAATTTAAGTACAAGGTGGCTATTTGAAAAAAACCCGGGCCACCAAAGTGCAAAAAAGCTTTTTTAAAAAAGTTATATGGTTAAAAAAAGGGGGTTTTTGCCCAATTAAATCCCCAACCAATTTTTTTTAACTACAAAATTTTCTACCCAAAAATTTTAAAAGTAAAACCCCGTGGCTTTTTGGAAAAAAAACGGGGGCAAAAAATAAAAGGGTACAATTTCCCCAAAACAGGGTTTCCCGTGTGCTGGCCAAAAAAGTAGAAAAAAAAATTTCGCATTTAAAAATGCCCCCCAAAAAAAGGGGTTTCCAAGTCTGGGTGCACAATAAAACAACCCCCCTTTTCCCCAAAAGCCTTTCTGTCCCCCCCGGGCCCCCCCGGTTTGGAAAAGGCGCTAGATACTTATTTAAAAGTCTGTGTCTAACTAAATAAGAACTGAAAATTCCCCTAATCTACCTATATTCTAATTTTCACAGCTAAAAGCATAGTTGTCTTAAAAATAAAGAAAAGCAACGGGTGTCTCTGGGGCGAGCGTATTTAGAGACACGCAGCCCCAAGTCTTTTTTTAATTTTAAAGACACTGAAAGACTGAGGGCTGAACGGGAAACGCTGGTCTAAAAAAAACAAAGGTTTCATTGATTTTTTTCCACCCAAATGACCCCAAAACACCAACCCCGTCATGACGCCCGCACTCCCCCAGCCCCCACCCGCTCTATGCTTTAAATAAATTTGCTTGCTGCCAAAAATACAGGAAGCGCGGAAACATGGAGCCATAGTAAAAGATCTGTCAGAATAGTCACCTAAATATCACGTGATCGGAAACTTCCGGGGGGGGGGGGGGGCCACCGATCAGCCTAAAAATCGTGCCACTTTCAACTTTGTCCAATTATAAATCACTAGTGTTGAGCGATTTTTATCGACAAAGTTGAAATCGGCAAGGTTTTTTATGGTGATCGAATTTTCCAGATCATTGCGATAATTAAGGGTAAAATCTGTGCATCATCTATTAGAATCGCGCCGTTTTCGGCGCTATCCTGTAATTTTGGCGCCAGCAAATCAGATTACAGAATAAGAGCAGGTGCATGTGTGTTCAAGCGTCATGACTGGGATGTGTATAGGTTGCGATTGCTGGAAAAATCACATGACCCTCGTTATTACAATAGAACAGCCGTTTCCCTGTTTAGCCTCATGTCTCTCTAGCGTCTACATAAGGAGGTAAGACCTGCGCTCTGTCTGTGGCCAAAACAGACTCAGGCGAAATTAGTCTATTTCTGCATCATAGGAAACCACACATTAGCTGTGATCCGTCAATTTAGTTAGATTAGAGATTTGAAGAATTTATGTAGTTAGCTAGAGAATTTAAAGCAGCATCCTACCGCTGTGAAATTCACCAACTCGGCTGGTGGAGCGTGGGGGGGGGGCCGCGGGCCCCCCCCCCCCGAACACAACAATCTCTATCTATAAGAACATTGATAAAAGTTCACCAGACTAGTGTAGACATTGTAGTGGAATATTTTATTATTAACAGTTTGCTATAGAAATTATTTCCTGATATTAGGGCAGCTGAACTATTATTGGATAAACATCATATTCTAGTACTGCATGTCTCTTGTTAGCCTGCAAAAACTTCCCTTTTATCAAGTATACATTTCAGATAGGTGGGTTTCATTTAATTTTTGAGACTGTTTGATATATCCACCTTGCACTTAAAGTTACAATCCAGCAATCCTATGAAGTCAGCACAGAGTTGTTTGTTGCCATAAATGACCGTGTATCGTACGAAAACATGCACAGTTAGTGTTTTTGACTTTTGGCGCACCCAGTAACTGTTCATTGACGCAGCATCTACGTATATCATTAAACAGCAATTCAATATTCACCACAGGTGAATGTGAAAGGTGCAAAAAATACCATTTATTATATCAAAACATAACAGTTACTGTTTTTGACTTGTTGGCGCACCCAGTACTGTTCATTGACGCAGCATCTATCGTAAATCTTCAAAAAACAGCAATTCTATATTCACCACAGGTGAAATTGAAAGGTGCAAAAATACTTAATTATATCAAATACATAACATTACGTGTTTTTTTTGACTTTTGCGCACCCAGTACCTGTTCATTGACGCAGCAATCTACGTAAATCTTAAAACAGGCCAATTCTAATAATCCCCACAGGTGATTGAAAGGTGTCAAAAAATATACCATTTATTATATCAAACACATTGAACAGTTACGTGTTTTTTGACTTTGCGCACCCCGTACTGTTCCTTGACCCAGCCTCTACGGAAATCTTAAAACAGCAATTCTATCTATATTCACACAGTGAATTGAAAGGTCAATAAAATACCGTTTATTATATCAAAACATAACAGTTACGATGTTTTTTGACTTTTGCACACTCAAGCATTGTTCATTGACGCAGCATCTACGTACATCATAAACAGCAATTCTATATTCACCACAGTGAATTGAAAGGTGCAAAAAATATCGTTAATTATATCAAAACATACAGTTACGTGTTTTTTTGACTTTTGCGCACCCATTACTGTTCATTATGAACGCAGCATCTACGTAAATCTTAAAACAGCAATTCCTATATTCACCACAGGTGAATTGAAAGGTGCAAAAAAATACCGTTTATTATAGTCAAACATAACAGTTACGTGTTTTTTGACTTTTGCAGCACCCAGTACTGTTCATTGACGCAGCATCTACGTAAATCTTAAAACAGCAATTCTATATTCACCACAGTGAATTGAAAGGTGCAAAAAATAACCGTTTATTATATCAAAACATAACAGTTACGGTGGTTTTTTGACTATTGCCCAAACACCAGCATTTGTTTCAATGACGCAGCATCTACGTTGAATCTTAAAACAAGCAATCTATATTCACCACAGGGTGACTTGAAAGGTGCAAAAAAATACGCATTTATTATATCAAAACATAACAGTTTTACAGTTTTTTTTACTTTTGCGCACCAGTACTGTTCATTGACGCAGCACTACGGTAATCTTTAAAAAAGCAATTCTATTATTCACCACAGTGAAATTGAAAGGTGCAAAAAAATACCGTTTTATTATATCAAGAACATAACTTACGTGTTTTTTGACTTTTGCGCACCCAGTACTGTTCATTGACGCAGCATCTACGTAAATCTTAAAGACAGCAATTCTAATACTTCACCACAGGTGAATTGAAATGTGCAAAAAATACAGTTATTATATCAAAACAAAACAGTTACGTGTTTTTTGACTTTTGCGCACCCAGTACTGTTCATCTACGCAGCACTACGAAATCTATCTAAAACAGCAATTTCTATAGTTCACCACAGGTGAATTGAAAAGGTGCAAAAATACCATTAATTTAAACCAAAAACATAACAGATACTGTTTTTTTGGACTTTTGCCCAGTCCAGATTTGTTGATAGACACCTGCGAGTTAAATTTGATCCACATATTGTTTTGATTAGAGAGTGATTTTATGAAATAGCTGTGATTTGCGTCTTTTAATAAGAGACTTTACCAAAACGATTCCATACTTCTCAATGTTTAAATTATCTGGAAATGAGCTAAATGCAGTGGTAAGACGTGCAAAGAGGGGGGTAGCACATGGGAGGTAGTGAGGTACGAGAGGAAGTGCTCCTTCCAGTGCTGGCGACAACAACGCATGCCAGGATCGTCATGATGCAGGACCCTCATCCTGTCATCGCTGGGACCATGGCCCTGTGAATACTAAGTAACGAACACTCGTCGCCAAATCTTCCTTCAGTGGTTAATGCAACCTGCATCTACATGTCTTACCTCCTCGTCCTCCCAAGTCACGGGCACAAATGTCGTCATCAGCATCATCAGGCATCCGGCAACTATGAATCACCCAAATGAGTCAACTCGTGTTACCCACCACTGTGGATAATCCATTGTCTGAAGACCTCTTTGATGACAAAAGCGGTTGGGGTCAGAAGGCATGTTAAAGATCAAGTAGATGATTTAGTCTGCTCTGACGCCCAGTTACTGAATGCCATCAAGGAGTGAAGGAAGCCGGTCAATCGGCAAAAATCACGGGCGGTCGCAACGGCCATTGCAGTGCCCCTTGCTTGTAGCCCGCAGCTTCTGGATGCAAAAGTCAGGACGACCAAATCACTCTGCGCGTTATGATTAATGATGAATGACGACATTGCGGATCCATCCTGTCTTTTCCACAGAATTTTTGCTTGCGAGCGCTTCATCAGAGGCCCGATGAGGAAGACGATGGGGTAGTGTCAATACGGGTCCCGTCCCAAAAAGGGAGAGGCGCGGTCGCAGAAGTCCGCTGATATGGATTCCGCCAGCCACGGTCAACGCAAACCCCCCCTCCTCGACATATCGCCGTCAAAAAGTCCAGGACCTCTCAAAAGCCTCTGGCCTTCCCCCTTTGAGCAAGCCTCTATTCACACCAGCGATGGTCATATGCCGTCTTTGGTCCCCCCCCCCCCCCCCCCCTGCCGTAAACGCATAAGTAGAGGCAAGACCTTAAGTGGTTAACCACCACCAAACATGTCTATCACATGCAGTGAAAATGCATGAGTTGAAATCTGGATGGACCACTTGGCCAAAAAAGCCAGACCGACGCCCGGGCCTCCAACCACTGTCCACAACCCCTCCTGTCTCCGCCTCCTCCATCCTCCGCCATCACCAAGCGTCCTCAGCTGCCCATGTCCTCAGAGTCATGAGTCCAGGGATCAGCCTCCGCTTCACCTCCAACGTCCGCCACGAGTACCACCAGCACCACCAGAGACCCATCCTAACCCCTTCCTCCTTCCGCCAAGTTTTGACGACACTTCACGCCCGTACAGCGGCCAGTCCTAAGCAGCCCAGCCTTCTGCTTCCAGGTTTGGGTAACAGAAGAAACAACACTTAACGTCTAACCATCCATCCCAAAGCCAAAAGCCTGAATGTCGGCATTGCAGGCTTTTGGCCTTGGATAATGTTTGCCTTTTCCGTCTGGTTGGAACACAGCTGGAGGTTCCTGCACGTCATGGCCCTCGCCCTGCCCCCGTATACAAGAGGCCGAGCAAGGCATTTCTTTGCCAGAAAAGCGTCCTACGTCCCTGGCCAGCCACGTGTCTCTAAAATTTAAAGCGCTTTGTCCTGCATCTTGTCCGGACACAAAAGTCCACTCACTCACCACCGACACATGGACTAGTAAGCTACGCCAAGCCGCTATATCTCAGTGACAGCTCACAGGGTGAGCTGGGTGGATGTCCTCTGGGGGTGACGGTGAGCTCTCAGGTCAGCTCGCGCACACGCTCTTCAAAACCGCAGGGATGGTGCAGGGCTCTTTCCCCCAAGGTCCTCTGGTGGCATCACGTGCCCAGAGACACCAGGCCGTGTTGAAATTAATCTGCCTTGGAGACCGTCCACACACAGGTCAGGAGCTGTGGACGGCTCTAAGCAACGAGACCGAGCGCTGGCTGGGTGACAAGAACCTTGTGCCAGGCAAGGTGGTGTGCGATAACGGGCGAAATCTGCTGGCCGCCCTTAAGATCGGTAGGCTGGAGCACATCCCTTGCCTGGCACATGTCATGAACCTTGTCGTCCAGAAATTTCTAAAGAGCTACCCGGGTCTGGACTGCCTGCTGAAGAAGGCTCGAGGTCTGAGTTCGCACTTCCGCCGTTCGCACCCTGCTACGTCCCGCCTGGCTGCGTTGCAGCGTCAGCTCGGCCTCCCCGTCAACCGTCTCATTGTTGACGTGGCAACACGCTGGAATTCCACCCTCCACATGCTCCAGCGATTGTGGCAGCAGCGCAATGCCATTACGCAGTACGAAGTGACACATGGCCTGACAAGCAGCGGTACAGACCTCGGGGTGTTGAACCACCGAGAGTGGAGGCAGGTGAAAGAGCTCTGCACCATCCTTGCCAGTTTTGAAGAAGCCACCAAAATGGTCAGTGCGGACAATGCCCTTGTCAGCATGAGCATTGTGGTGATCTTAGTTCTGGAACGATCGTTGGACACTCTGAAACAACAGGTCCCGCCAGCGACGGAGGAGGAGACGGACACAGATGCGGACACGGAGCCTTTCTCTCCGTCAAATCCACAAGGCCCGACAGTTTCACAATTTCATCGGTCTTCATTAGGCAGTGGTTCGGGGTCCAGAGCTAGTGCAAGGTGGCGCATCAGCTCTCAGGGTGCATCATCTCAGGCAAGCCAGGGCTGTGTTGAAGCTGTGCCGGAGGCAGCGGAGGAGGAGGAGGAGGAGGAGGTATTCCTAGACACCGATGTTACCGACGTCCCTGCCTTGGAAAGAGGTTGGCGCGACTTTGAGGCGGAGGAGGAAGATGAGGAAGATCAGTTTGCTAGTGCCCCTCGACCCAGAGGCTTGGGAAATCAAGGCTCCATCTCTCACATGAGTGCTTGGATGCTCCATTTCCTCCAACATGATCCTCGCATTAAGGCCATCAAAATGAACAACAGTTACTGGGTGGCCACCCTCCTGGATCCCGGTACAAAACAAAAATCAGCACTTTCCTTCCACCCACCCAAATAGAGAGTAAAATGCAGGAAATGGAGACCTTGCTGATTGATCAACTGGAGACATCTGTTGCGTCTGCTTCACGTTCCCCAAATGTCACGGTGGAACAACATCAGCGACGTGACAGCAGTAGAGTGCCAAGTAGGCGTAGCGGCAGCAGCAGGCAAGGTGGCAGAAGCCTAATGGGTGACCTCTGGCAATCTTTGTTTACCACCTCACCAACGCATGCAATGCAGGGCACACATCCAACACACAGAGATCAGCTTAAGATCATGGTGCACGACTATCTGCGTCTCAACACCGATGTTTTTGCATGTGTTCCGGACCCAATAGACTTCTGGGTATCCAAAATGGACGAATGGCCCGAGCTGGCTCGTCACGCCATAGAGGTGTTGTCCTGCCCAGCAGCCAGCGTCATATCTGAGCGGACCTTCAGCACAGCTGGAGGAGTCATTACAGACAAACGCATCCGGCTTTCCACAGATAATGTGGATCGTTTGACTTTCATCAAGATGAATCAGGCATGGATCTCTGATGATGTTGTGGCCCAATTGCCGAGGTCACCGATTAGTTGCCGGTCTACTTCACATTCCTTTTCAAACAGAAATGGTCCTCTTGAAAACTTTTTTTTTAAATGATCATTTCTTACTGCAATTTTTATTCTCTTTTCCCAACAGTTCATTTTGATGGTTTTGCTGTGAGGAGACTGTAAAAGACAGCAAGGTTTCATGACAACACCGTATTCCATTTACTCACTTTATCTTAAGAAGTTTTCGCATTGTCAATGGTTTTGAGGTCATGTTGCTGTGAGATACAGCAATAATCATGGTCCTTTGGAACAGAAATGTGACTTCTAAGTGGCATTTCTCCCTCACAATTTTTAATAGTGGCTGAGAAGTCATATTTATAATTTTTTGGGGTCATGTTGCTGTGAGATACAGCTATAATTATGGTCCTTTGGAATAGAAATGTGGCTTCTAAGTGGCATTTCTCCCTCACAATTTTTAACAGTGGCTGAGAAGTCATTTTTATAATTTTTTGGGTCATGCTGCTTTGAAATGCAGCAATACTACAGATCCTATTATAAAAAAATGTTGTTTCTAACAGACATTTGTTCTTCACAATTGACCAAAGTGGCTCAAGGGTCATGCTTTGAATTTTTGGGGGCATTTTGCTGTGACATGCAGCTATACTACAGGTCCTATTCTAAAAAATGTTGTTTCTAACAGACATTTGTTCTTCACAATTGACCAAAGTGGCTCAAGGGTCATGCTTTGAATTTTTGGGGGCATTTTGCTGTGACATGCAGCTATACTACAGGTCCTATTCTAAAAAATGTTGTTTCTAACAGACATTTGTTCTTCACAATTGTCAAGAGTGGCTCAAGGGTGATGGTGCTGTCAGAAACAGGAATAGGTAGGACACTGTTAATGGACACATATTGCAAAATGACTTGTTTTTGCAAGATCTTTAACATAGCTATCAATCCCTGTATTGAGACAACCCATTTAATACAATGAAAAAAAAGAGAAACAAAGACATGGTGGGATTCCATCCTATTTTAAAAATGTGTTTTCTAGAATTAAAGTACTAAAAGACGTGCATGCTACAAATAGCTGTTAAAAAAATCCTCTGACTTGTACAAGGGTGGTACAGGAAAAACTTGTCTCTCTAGATGTTGGTTATTTCAGAGAACCAATGGGAGTATGGAGCACAGGACCAGAAACAAAGTACTGAGACCATTTCCTCCAGCCACGTTGAGTTAAAATGAGAAATAAGTATGCCAAGGATAAAGGGCACCTGGGTGTAACAGGAGCGTTAACCACAAGTATTTCCAAGTTGGAGCTCTATGGTCCACACTCTACGGAGGAGGCAAGGCTACCAGGTATTGGATGTGTACAAGAGGTAAAGGCTGGAGTTCTCACACTTTACGCTTCCGCACTCGCTTCTGCAGACAGTTTTCAGTTGCTGCGTCATCAGGGCATTTTAACCTGCGTGTTTATAGATGACGGAGCCAGCATGGGCTTCACCGCACCCACTGTAACTCCGCCCTAGGTCATGCTGTGGCCCAGGACAGGTATAGTCAATGTCCAGTTCATCTAAAATGGTGGTTGCTAAGACTCCTTTTTCCGGCCCACATTTTTAAATGTGGGGGTCATGCAGGTTTGGGGCTATGACTGTGGCCCAGGACAGGTTTAGTCAATGTCCAGTGAAAACTAAAATGGTGGTTGATAAGACTCCTTTTTGGCACTATTTTAAATGTGGGGGTATGCAGGTTGGGGCTCATGCTGTGGCCCAGGACAGGTATAGCTCAGTCCAGTGAAACTAAAATGGTGGTTGAAAGTCTCCTTTCTCCGGCACTTTTTAAATGTGGGGGTCATGCACGGTTTGGGGCTCATGCTGTGCCCAGGACAGGTTTAGTCAATGTCCAGTGAAACGTAAAATGTGGTTGAAAGATCCTTTTTCGGCAGCTTTTAAACTGTGGGTCAGCAGCGTTTAATTGGTCAGTCTGCGGTACAGGACAGATATAGTTAGTGTCCAGTTCAACTCAATAAATGGTGGTTGAAAGGACTCCTTTTTGCGGCACTTTTAAATTGGGGTCATGCAGGTTTGGGGTCATGCTGCGTTCCAGGACAGGGATATTCACTGTCACAGTTCAAGTAGATGATGGTTCAAATATTACTGCCTTCTGGCGCTTTTTAATTTGTGGGGATGCAGGTTTAAGGGTCTGTCTGTGGTACAAGACAGAATAGTGGAATGGTCTGTGACTTTTTGTTTCTGTGACTTTTTAAAACCTAAGTGTGTTTGCCTAAGTGGGTAGCACGTATCCTTGACTTTGAGGATTTATTTCAAGCTTCTCCAAGCCTGTTTGGGTGTAATAATGACGGGTGTTGTTGCTTCTCCCATAGGACTTTAATGGTATAATCGCTCATAACGATGCTCACTATCGATAAACTCATTATCGATAGCGCCGGACTATCGACTATCGATCGATCTCGATAGCCAACGCAATCGCTCAAACACTAAATCATGGACCTACGGTTTCCTTGGGAATTCGGACATCTGGGTGGTCATTGACCGGTTCTCTCAGTGCTCACTTTGTACCTCTTCCCGGGCTGCCATCTGCTCCTCAATTGGCCTGTCATTTCTTCCGGCATATCTTCCGGCTACATGGACTACCTTCACACATCATCTCCGATCGCGGTGTTTAATTTGTATCCCGATTTTGGCGTGCTCTATGTTCCCGTCTGCAAGTCAAGTTGAACTTTTCATCAGCCTATCCACCCTCAGTCAATGGGCAGGTGGGAGGTGAACCAGGATTCTGGGAAAATACCTGCGCCACTTTGTATCCGGAACTCAGGACAACTGGACCGAGCTGCTCCCTTAGGCAAATTCTCTTTTAACATCGTGACTCGGAGCACCCGGCGTTTCATTTTTTTGTGGTTTTATGGCCGCCCCCCCGCATCCTCCCCTTCCCCTGTCCACTGATTCGGAAGTGCCCGCTGTCAATGACCAAGGTCGCGATATCAAGGCCATCTGGCAAGAGACTCGACGTTCCCTACTTCGGGCCTCTGCCCGTATGAAGACTAAGGCAGACAAAAGGAGAAGACCTGCCCCGACGTTCCTCCCAGGGGACAAAGTTTGGCTCTCCTCGAGGTACCTGCGCCTGAAGGTTATCAGTCTTAAATTGGGCCCTTGCTTCCTTGGACCTTTCAAGGTGCTTCGGCAGCTGAATCCGGTGACGTACAAGCTCTGTTTGCCTCCTTCTCTCCGGATCCAAAACTCATTCCATGTTTCCCTCCTTAAGCCTCTGGTTCTGAACCGGTTCTCTCAGATGAATGTATCGCCTTCCCCGGTAGCCGATGCCGCTGATATCTTTGAAGTAAAGGACATCTTGGCTATGAAGACGGTCAGAGGGAAGCGTTTCTTCCTCGTGGATTGGAAAGGCGTCGGACACGAGGAGAGATCCTGGGAGCCAGAAACTAATATCCTGAATCAGGATCTCATCCGCAGATTTCTGCAGTCTAAAAAGGAGGGGAGGTCTAAGGGGGGTGGGTACTGTAACGGGTCGCGCCGCGATCCGGTCCACGGACAGCGGGAGCACCCGTGTCCCTCTCGGTGGGTCCACGGCGGGGACGGGTGTGCTGCGGAATATGTTGGCGCTATATAAATAGCGATTATTATTATTATTAACTGTATTTTAATGTCATTTAGGAAAACCCTGGCAACACTGCAACCTGACTGTGATCTGAGGGGGTGTGTGGACCAAGCCTGAAGCTGAAAGAAGATTGTTAGCTGAGGGCAAAGTGAACTTTAAAGAACATTATTGTAACGGGTCGCGGCGCGATCCGGTCCACGGACCGCGGGCGCACCCGTGTCCCTCTCGGGGACGGGTGGCGCCGCGTGCCACACTGCTGGCCGTGGTCGCACCCGTCCCATCCACTCACCTGACCTCGCTCCTGTTCGGCTCTCTTCCCCTGTCGGCCGTAATGCACGTGCGCGCCCCCTAGCGTGCGCGCACGCTCGTTCATGTAAATTTAAAGGGACAGTGTGCCGGTAATTGGTTAAGTGCCGGGCGCTGTCTCTTTATTTTTTGGGCCCCACGTACCCCCCTGTGGACTTTGTTGCCTCCGGCCCTTAAAAAAGGTTCTTGTATCTACGTCTTCCCCGGTTTTTCTGCCCTCTGCTTACGTTTATCGACTCGAACCTTTGCCGCCTGCCCTGCCTTGCCCCCGTACCCGACTACGCCTACGTCTCGCGATTCTGTACCACGCTTATTTTGGCCGCCACCGCGGGCAAGTCAGCAGGGGTATGCCCTGGTAGCTCCCGCCGCAGCAATATCCCGCTTTGCGGCGGGTTTGGTGAAAACCGGGACCTTTTAGATCTGCTCCGGCGTGGTTTCAATCGTTGCGGTGGTCCAGCGGACCCCACGAAGCCCGTTCAATTAGGGTTTTATTGCTGCACTTCCCCCCTTTTATTAAAAAATGGTGCTGGACAGCAGTGGGGAAAATGTGCAGAAGAAGGAGCAACCCCGGCTACAGCAAAGTTTCTGGTTGTTAGCTGAGAAAATTTTAACTTGTTTTTTCATCTGTCTAAAAAAAAAATAAATCTTACTAATCGATGCCCTCATTGTAGTATTTTTTTTCCCTTTTCTGGCCCCAGACCACTATGACAATTTCTCAGGAACTTTTGTTTTCCCCCTCCATCTGTCCCCTCCACAGCCACGGGGCAGCAGACATAGAAATTAGCTCAGCTCTAAATAACCCGCCCCCAGACAAGACTCAAAAAAATTAAATTGGGATTTACCCTCTGGACTCTGGATAGAAATCAAAAACCCAGGTGGGGGCTCCTGGCCCTGGAAAGGGACCCCCAGGAGGGTATTATCAGCTACTACTATAGGAGAGCCCCAAAGGGAAAATTTAATTTTTTTTTAAAAATAAGCAAAGCAGGAGCATGTCGCTGGAATAGACTCTAGGAGACCTGCCCATGGGGCCCCAGTTTGCTCCCCATTTTTGCAGTGTTTAATGTACGAGAAGACCAGGGTTCATTGGGCCATCAGATGCAAAGAGAACAGTGAGGAGTAGCCAGGTGGGGGGAATAGGGGCACTAATTCAGGGAGTAGGGTAGAAGAAAAAAGGGATTTGAAAACTTCTGCTGTTGAGGTTTAAAGGGGGATTCTCTGCACTTGATTAGGTTTCACTGAAGGAAAAGGTAAATAAAGATTTTTTCCCAAAAAATTTTTGTTGTGATTTTGCTTCATTTCAAATTTTAAACAGTTTTATTCACGTGTTTTTTTTTTTGGTTATGCCCCCCTCTCCGCTCTATCAGTAGCCAGGCTATGTGTCACTCCCTGCGTGTCTTTCAGCAGTCAGGAGCTTGGTTTTTTCTTTCTTTTAAAACATTAAACCTTTAAGTCGATAGCCTTTTGTCCGCTGTTAAAACACATTTTTACATTGCCCTAAGGATTTAAAGGGGTTGAACGTGCATTTCCGCATTAAAACCTAAAAATGGGATTGTGGGGGTGGTTATTTTTTTTAATAATCACTCTCGCTGTGTCTTTTTAGCAGGACAGAGCTTTTTCGCCTTGATCTTTTTTATCTAAAGAGAAAAAAATTTAAGCCTGAGGGTTACCAACCTGGAAGTGCCTTTTGCCATCCTGTCAGGTCTGCAGAGCACACTTATGTGTAAATGCATTAAAATAAAAGATATTTAGCAGATAATAGTGTGACTTGGCAGCATCGAGTTTTCTTTCTCCATTGAAGATTCCTTTTATGAAATTTCAACTCTGCTGCCTCACTTTTTAGGCCGACCCCCAGCCTGGGGCAATCTCCTGTTCTTAAAACCCCTCCATTACCAACATCTCTCTATGGTTCATAGGACAGGAGTGCAGGCTAAATGTCAGTCCCTACTGTACCCCACAGCCTGCACAGGAAGCGTGAGCCTGTTGAGACTGTGAAGAGTGATAACAGTTACCTGGGACAACACCTTGAAGAGATTTTTTGTCAGATCCTTTTACAGCAATTACTTTAGGACTTGCTCGGGAATTCTTGTTTTTCTCACCATGTTCCATAAGGTGCGAGAAATGATAAGATAAAAGCATTTGAGCTGCTGAGGGAGGAATGTCCTGACAAGGGGGTAGAAATGTAGGAAGAGAAAAATAAACTGCCTAAAAGACCAATAAAGGAAGCAAAACCTGGAAGAGAGAAAACCACAGGGGGCAGAATTATTAAAGGGATCACAGCTACTAATGGGATACAACAGGGGTCAGTGTTGGAGGGGTTGCAGTTACTAGTGGGGCACCACAGGGATCAGTGTTGGAAGGGTCACAGTTACTAGTGGGGCACCACAGGGATCAGTGTTGGAAGGGTCACAGTTACTAGTGGGGCACCACAGGGATTAGTACTGGAGGGGTCACAGTTACTAGTGGGGCACCACAGGGATCAGTATTGAAGGGGTAACAGTTACTAGTCGGGCACCACAGGGATCAGTATTGGAGGGGTTACAGTTACTAGTGGGGCACCCAAGGGGTCAGTATTGAAGGGGTTACAGTTACTAGTGGGGCACCACAGGGATCAGTATTGAAGGGGTAACAGTTACTAGTGGGGCACCACAGGGTTCAGTATTGGAGGGGTAACAGTTACTATTGGGGCACCACAGGGATCCGTATTGGAGGGGTTACAGTTACGAGTGGGGCACCCTAGGGGTCAGTATTGAAGGGGTTACAGTTACTAGTGGGGCACCACAGGGATCAGTTTGGAGGGGTCACAGTTACTAGTGGCGCACCATAGGGGTTAGTTTTGAAGGGGTTACAGTTAAGGGCTCGTTCACACGGCTTATTCTGTGACTGATTACAGCCGTACTGCGAGCTGTATTTGCGCTGCAGTACGGCTGAAATCCGTCTCTGTCATTACGGTAATCCATAGTTCTCATAGAGAACTATGGATTCCATCTCCTCTCCCCGCTCGGCGAATACGCCGAGCGGGGAGAAAGTGACATGTCAATTATTTACGACGTGTACGCACCGTGAATAATGCATGTCTATGGGCCCGGTGAAATCCGTCCCCGCAATTACGTCGGCAATAAGCCGTGTGAACTAGCCCTTAATAGTGGGCACCACAGGAGGGGTTACAGTTACTAATGTGGCATCACAGGGGTCAGTATTGGAGTGGTCACAGTTACTAGTGGGGCACTATATGGGTCAGTATTGGAGGGGTCACAGTTACAATGTAAGAAAAGTCATTAGAATAGCATGTCAGTGAATAGAAACTATGGTAATGATCCTGCTTGGTGGACTACAGGTCCCAGCTAGACATGTGGTGTGAGGGCTCTTGATGTATGTAAAATAAAGGGTGAGAGCAGCAAAAATACATTTCAAATTTAACGCAGTAAAAATTAAAGATTTAAAAAATTTAAAAATCTGAACAGCATCATCAGTGGTTATTTAATGTAAAATTAGTTTTAGATTCTATTGATTTTAAATACATTTTATAGGAGACATTTTTATATTTTGGGATATTATATAATTTTATTTAATTATTTTATTTTAATTTTATTTGATAAAATTTTTATTACATTTAAATAATTTCATTTTATATAGTTTGATAATTATCATAAATTACTTTTAATTATTGTACTGGTGGAATTGGAGAAATATTGGACATTTTTTGCCCTAACAGCAAATCCAGCTCCACTGCGACTCCTCAGACTCAGACCACATTGAGATAGGTCTGCCCGTCCGAGCAGTAATGGGCCTCGTTTTGCCGAACCACATTCATATACGTGTCTAATATTACGAGTGTACCCCCAGAACAAACCCAGAGCGCCCCCAGAACACCCCCTCATGTTAGGCGCAATAAAAAGTGTTGAGTCTTAAGAACACATTTGTTTGCCGCATTACACATCGTAGCCGCTCACTGGTTCATTTTACGCCAGAGAAAGGTGAAAAACCCGATCATACAGGTCTCCATAAATTCAAATATAATGACCAGAGCCAGGCAGCTGCTTCAAATAACATCAGGGAAAGCATCAAATGAGGCTTTTATACTCATGCCCAGAGCATAGTTTTGTCTCTATACATAACAATGCTGAGACCACATATGGAATATTTTGTACAGTTCTGGGCACCAGTGTATAAGAGAAGCTTTGATATTAAAATAATAAAGTGCAGCATGGAGTCCTATAATAATATAACAACATGGCATTACCAGCAGAGAACACATCCCAAGTCTATCACTTTCTATATAACTCTAGCCCCTGAGATGCTTATAAACGGGGGTCATGTAAAGCCTTCTTAATATCCTGGTTCTTTAGACTGAAATATAATGGTTTGATCAGAGGGGTAAATCCCGTGTACAGCAGAGAAGGATCTTACTGATGGTCGTTGATCGTCCACTTTTTGGGTTAAAACCATAGACACCAAATATTGTCCAGAAAAATATGGAGACCACAATGAGGGTGGGAGCTACAGGTGGAGAAGGCTTTCTGTCTACCAGAAATGGAGGGGAAATCCTTTAAAGGGACGGTGACAATAATTTTGGCATATGAGAATATAATTGTAATTATGGGGATAATAGCAAATGGAATGCCTAATATAGAAATGTCCCGCTGAAGATTGTGATTATCTGAACAGGAAAGTTCTAGTATAGGAACAAAATCACAGAAGAAATGGTCGATGATGTTTGGTCCACAGAAGCTAAACATTGATATTGTTAGAATGAGAAAAAACTCGGTGCACAAATTAACCAACCAAGAGACGATGGCCAATATCACACAATATGTGCTTGTCATGATAAAGGAGTAACGGAGGGGATTACAGATGGCCACATATCTGTCATAAGACATCACTGTGAGGAGGAAACACTCAAATCCATCCGAGACACCAAAGAAATAGAGTTGAGTCATACAGTCAATGAAAGTGATGGTTCCTCTATTATATAGAAGAATATGAAGCACCTTGGGTACAATGTCTGTGGTCAGCAGGATGTCACTGATAGAAAGTTGTGAGATGAAGAAATACATTGGAGTCTGTAAGTTCTTGCTGGTGGACAACAAGGTGATGATCAGGAGCTTCATAAACATTGTAAAGCAGTAAACCGCAGCGAGGAGAAAGAAGATGAGAATTCTTATTTTCTGACTGACCTGAAATCCTAAGAGGATGAACTCTCTGACGGTCGTCATATTGGTCTTCTCCGGGAGTGTACTTACATTGGAGGATGCCCATGTGGCTGTTCTGGGGGTCCTGGGAAGAGTAAATTTAGTCCAGGATGATCCTGTCCTCATATCTATTTATGGAGAGAACCTGCACCAGGATGAGGTCTTCACAAGCGCTATAATATCTACCAAGAGAATTTAATTGTTTTCAGTCAAGCAAATAATACGGGGGCACATGAATATGCACTTGAAAAGTAAATCCAGATCTTACATCCTCACGGGTTCCCCCTTGTTCCTCTGTTGGCCAGTCTGAGCCTGCATGTGGAGGTGCAGTACAGTAAGGCCCTAATTACTTTAAATGTAGAAGCCATAGATATGTACAGTCATGTACATACAGGACTGATTATAATCAACACAGGAAAGACCCTCCCGCCCTCACCCCCCCCCCCCCCCAAAAAAAAAAGAAAAGAAAAAAAGGTAAAGGCAAACTAACATTAATTGTTATGTACTGACAAAATGATGTTTTTGACAGTTTTTTATTCCCCGGCTTTGGTTGAGAGGTGTAAGTGTTATCAATGTACTTATAAGTTGTGAGGACACTCCCCTCCTAATCAGAAAAATATTGACCTTTTATATATTGCTCATCTTTGACTTCTGCTCTAGTCTAATCTTCTCTATCCCTGTCCAGAGAACAATAGAGTTATCATTCTGTCATTAACTATTATTTGCAATGAGACTACATAGAGATAAGCAGCAGCTGCAGTAAACTGAGGTTAGTCCGAGCAGCCATTCACCATTTTACTCCTCAAAGCTAGAAAAGGACAAGAAATTTTTTAATATGAAATGTTTAAATTAATTGCAAAGGACTGCAAAAAATAAATAAATAAAAAATACTGCCTAACATCCCCCCCCCAAAAAAAAATAAAAATATATATTGATTTTAGCAAAAAATCTGAACTATCTGTCTCTTTAAACAAATATATTCGAAATAATGCAAGACCTGAATCTTCAGCAGATTTCACATACAAGGAAAGAAGCAGAAGGGGAAAGAGAACAAGATTCTCCCCGACAATAACTGATCAAAAAAGAGCAAGGAAAAACAAAATTCCAATAAAATAAAAAAAAAAATGTCCCCCTGTATATAAAGCACCAATCAGTGATAAAGTGAACCCACTACAGATGAAGGGAAAAACATTAATTACTTCCCCCCGCCCAAAGGCATTATGTGAAAAAACACCTTAAGTTTGGGGGTTTTGAAAGCTGGAGAAATGGGAAAAAAAGAAGGAATCTGAGGGACTTCCAAAAAGGGAGCGATTGTGAGTCTACACACTGGGTCAAAACATCTAGAAACCCGCGGGTCTTTTGTAGGTTTTCCCAGAAGGAGAGGTCATACCTCCAAAAGTGCCCCAAAGGGGAAGAACAACCAAAACCAGTACAGGGTCCGGGGAAACCCAAAAGGCTCAATGTGTGAGGGTAAAGGGAAGCACAAAAAAGGGGGCTACACTACATGGGGCGGGGTAGCCAATATTAGACGATCATGAACTTTTTATTTATATTGTTCTGAAATCTAATGGTCCCCACCGGGAATCAGTCACTTAAAAACCGGGGAAATGTCGGGGCTCCGCAAAAAAAAACCCTAGAAATGCAATAAAAAAGAATTTGCTTTTTTAGTAATAATCTTTAGTTGTGATCTGGGGAAATTTAACCCCTCAAAATAAAAATAAAATAATTTCCGGAGGTAAATGATTTTAAATCTTAAAAATTTTGTTTTCCAATTGCTTCAGATTGTTTATGACGCTGGGAAAAGGGGCACATGGATAGTCAAATACCAATGACCATGAGCCTCTGCCTGTATAATCACGATGAATCAGGGGACCGGGGGACTATTTAAAAAATTTCTCTCTTTAAACATCTAAACGCCCCTTTAGATCCCGCCGCGAGGAAAGGAAAAAAAAAAAATTATTTTTTGTTTTTTTAATTATAAGAGAGAAAAATACCTCTAATGTTTTTATGATTTTCATAAAGTCAATGAATTTTTGTAGAAAGGGTATTTAAAAAAACTGATATTTAGTTTTAAGGGTTATTGGTTGTGATTAGTGAACCCTAAAAAGTTTGAGTTCGAGCCGAACCTCGAATTTTGAAAAGTTCGATTCGAAGTTCACGTCGAACTAGAACCGAACTTCGAACCCTATTAAAGCCAATGGGAGAAGATGTTCAGGTTCATTTTTATACCTATACAGGTGAGGAGAAGCTGTAATTACCATCCAAAACAGTAAACTGGATACGTGGAACAACTCAATGAAGATAATTTGGCTCTAAGAGTGACAGAAAAGAATGGAGAGGCTAAAATACTTCATTCCTTTCAATGGCTAACTGAAAAGATGAGGACGGTGTAGCTATAGCAGGGACAGCGCTAGCAGCTGCTACGGGGCCCCTTTGACACATAAGAAGACATCGTATTGGAAATGGCACATGGTAACTGGCAGGAGCCCCCTATCACTTTTTGCACCAGAGCCCAAGAACATGTCATATATGTGGTGACAGCAAGAACATCCCAAACGGAACACGGAGGTTCAGCTGGCAGGGCCGTAGTTATAGGCAGTGCAGTGGTAGCCAGGGCTGCCGTCAGTCATCTATTAACTGTTTCAGGGCCTCATGCAGCTAAATCATTATTATTTGTCATTATTACTTCCTATTTTTTAACATATCACCCGGCCCCTTTTAGATTGGGGCCTACGACAGGAGTACTGCTCTTACTGCCCTATTGGCACCCCTGCCAGTTAACATGTGCCATTTCCAATACCAGTGTCTTCTTATGTGTCAAAGGGGCTTTTGGGACACCCCAGGATGCAGGGCCCTGTTAATGCTGCACCCCCTATAACTACGCCCCTGCCAGCTGAACCTCCATGTTTCCCGTTGCGATATTCTTGCTGCCAATACATATATCACATGTACAAAGCTTGCAAGCAGAAGCATAACTTGAAGTTCTTGGACCCTGGTGCAAAAAAGTGAAATGGGACTCCTGCCAGTTACTATGTGCCACAACCTCAAACAGTTACACTCCAAACTACACTATGGTGAAGACCAAAGAGCTGTTGAAGGACACCAGAAACAAAATTGTAGCCCTTCACCAGGCTTGGAAGACTGAATCTGCAATAGGAAAGCAGCTTGGTGTGAAGAAATCAACTGTGGGAGCGATAATTAGAAAATGGAAGACATAAGACCACTGATAATCTCCCTCCATCTGGGGCACCACGCAAAATCTCCCCCCGTGGGATCAAAATGATCACAAGAACAGTGAGCAAAAACCCAGAACCACACGAGGGGGCCTAGTGAATGACCTGCACAGAGCTGGGACCAACGAAACAAAGGCTACCATCAGTAACACACTACACCGCCAGGGACTCAGATCCTGCAGTGCCAGACGTGTCCCCCTGCTTAAGCCAGTATATGTCTGGGCCTATCTGAAGTTTGCTAGAGAGCATTTGGATGATCCAGCAGAGTATTGGGAGAATGTCATATGGTCAGATGAAACCAAAGTAGAACTGTTTGGTAGAAACAGAAATAGATTTCTTTCTATAGGACATTTACTAACGGTGTGTTCTATAGTAGCATGACCGCCAAGCCAGCACTCAAAAAAATTTTCAGCAAGCAACCAGTATTTGAAAGCGATTACTTTGTATAGCAGATTTGCTGATGGTGTCTTCTGCATTAGCTGGACCCCCATGTAATGCTAGTCAAAACAAATGACTATTGAGCCAAATTATAGTGAATTATTTCTGTTTTATATCAAATTTATATAATCAGCTCTGTTTTTAATTGCAATGTTTGCTTGTTTCTTTTAGTCCAAAGCCTGTTTACACACACAGTCTGACTTAATGTTTATTCTTTTGTATGTCCTTGTGTCTATTTACAATTCTGTTGACTGAATACACATGAAGGTTTACCTTTCATTGTCTTAGTTCAGATTTCTGTATGCTTTTGACTTATCTCCTGTGAAGAGGTGTGTTTGTATGGGGTACTTTATTAACTCTGAAGTTGGCCACCCCAAGGGGGAAGGTCAGACATACAAACAACCCCTTTTGCTTTTTTTTTAAGCACCAGCATTGGGTCGGTCCGCCATTTTTTTTAGGGTTGGATAAAAATTCAACATCAGCCATGAAAACCAGAAACCTTTCCCTTCCTGGAGGAGACATCAAAACCCCCATGATGCTTGCTCCAAAAATTTCTCAAAAGCGAAATTGTTTTACAGTTTCTCATGGTATGGATTCGAGATAAATACTCGACAGGAAAGCCCTTATGGTTTTTAAAACTTTTGAAATATTTTATTTTTCTTTTAAAAAAACTGTACATACTTGTGAAAAAAACACCTAGTCCGCCGACCCACTTGAGGGACGGCGGCCTAGGGGGGTGTATCTCAACGTTGCGCCCTTAGGGGGACTCAAGGCACCAAACTGTTCCCAATTTTAACCCCCCCCCACCCCGGCACAGGGAGAAAAACAATGCTGCCCCAGTTCTCTCGTTTATTATAACCCCGGGTCCGTTACCGACTTATCGGGGGTCGGAAACCAACCCCTTGGGGTAGCTTAACATAGACCAGGTTGGGCTGTGGGGCCCGTGATCAAACAACTAACCAGTTTAAAAGTTTTAGTTTTTAAATTACCTTGGGGGGCACACTAGACGGTAAATATACAGGATGGAAAAAATAAAACGGGTTAAGAGAGAGGTGAAAATTTACAATTAGGATTACAGCAAAAGCAGTTAAAATAGTCAATTTCCCGTTGCTTTGTTTGGGGCCCGCCCATGGGGGCAGATTGGCCGGGCTGCGGCGTGATATGTTACGGACCTGTTTCCAGGACCCCCCTCCTTGGATCAAAACGGAAGAGCCCCCCCGGGGCTCTTGGCTTATATCTGCGAGGGGCACCCATTGGCAGCCCCCCTACACACCCCGGGGACGGTCTAGAACTCCCCCCCAACTCAGGTAAAGCAATTTCTATACAAAACCAAAAATGGCTAAAAACCCGGCAGGGCTTTGGGCAAAAAACCGAGCCGGGGTTTTACTACAGAACCGCGGGCCCCCCGGCCCGGGATTCAAACTTGCTTATCTTATGGACCTTACGCCCGGTTCTGGATATCTCCGCCCCATCGCCCGGGAAAAACCGGGAATGGGCCTGTGCGTCGGGGGGAGCTCCATATTTTGCGATATGAACCCCATGCACCATTTTACGGATCGCTTTAAACGATATAAAATATTGGAGACGACTCGACTGGGTTTGATTGATTAAAAGTCTTTGAAGCTGGGACCCACATTTGTTCAGGCTAATTAGTTTTATGAGGATCTTTTCGGGGGTTGACCCCACGGGCGACTTCCTACAGAAAGGCATTTTCCGGGGGCTTCGTTACTGTGAAAATTTAAGCTTGTCCTAGGCTGGACCCACTGTTTGGTTCTGACTAGTTTTAACATGAATTTTTAGCTTGCCCTGTGGGGGGAAGGCCGTGATCTACTAATACAATGGGGGATGCAAAAAAGTAATTTTTCCCACACCCCCCCCCCTTTGGGGGGGCGTAGGGGGCAGCACCGCCCCCGGCTCCCCCCGGGCCCCAACTGACCCCTCCCCTTTCGGGAAAACCCCCATGGGCGTTCCCGGGCTCCCCTTCCGGTGGCGAAGACAATTTGTACTGCTGGAACGAAAGGCTCCAGCGTAGCAACCTCCCATTGGTTCCGGAACCATGTGTACCAGCTCAAGGGGGTTTGTGGTCTGTTCCACAATGAAATGCCCCCCCTGTATAGATAGGGCGCAGCCGCTGCGGGCCCCCACAAAAACCCCCAGGCATTCTTTTTCCATGGGAATAGCCATTTCCCCACAGAACTTCCGGGCTCAGGACTAAGGAGTTCCGTCCCTTGTTTCCACCTGGCGAGCACTAAACCGGGGCCAAAAGTCCTGGCGTGGGTTTTGTACTATAAACTGCCGGGTGAAGTCGGGGCTTGTAGACGGGGAGCTGGGCAAGGGGGCCCCTTGGGGGTTTGGGAAGGGGCCGCTCGCAGTCTTTGTCCCAAGCTGCGGAGGGCAACCTTTTCCCGGTGAGGCGTAGGGGCTTTCCCGGGGCTATATAGGGGTGGAACAAACCTCCTATAGTACCCAGCGGTGCCAAGAAGGACATCACCGCTTTTTTGGCCCCTGGGGGTGGGCCAGGATGCGATGGCACCAAACTTTTCCGGGGCTCTGGCTTAAAGGGCCCCCCCCACCTACCCGGTGCCCCAGGTAGTGGACCTCCCCTTTGCCCAGTGGCATTTTTCCCCGCTTGTGGTCAAGCCGCCTGGGGATACCCCAAGCACTGCGTCGGGTATTGGAGGTGGTCCTCCCAGGTGGGATAAAAAAACGGTATGTCATCCGGGACGCAGCCGCGTACCCTAAAATCCCGAGCACGTTTTACCATCCGCTGAAAAGGGGCGGGGGCATTTTCATGCCAACGGCAGAGGTGGATTCGTACATCCGAATGGGGTGATAAAGGCAGAGCTTCCCCCTTCCTCACGGGTCGGGGGGAATCTGCCAGAAACCCCGGCTCAGATCCATGAGGGTAGGAAAATTTGGCCCCCCCCAACTGATCAGCGGCATCGATGCTGCTTTGGGGTACCATCATCCCGGACAGCATTGACCCCCCCTGTAGTCCACGCAGAATCGGGTGGCCGACCCCTTTTGGGACAAGGACTACAGGTGAGGCCCAACACTGGGGGACCCGGGATCCCCCCACTTCACATCTCTAAATTCCCCCTGCATGGCTGCTCCTTCGGGGGAGATCCGATATCTGAACGCCGGATTGGGGGGTGACCCCGGTGCCACATGATGGACGGCTGACTCCGTTTTCCGGGCACGTTAGTGAACAATCCCCCGAAGGGTAGAAAGGTTGCCAAAAAAATGGGACCGTTTGTCCTCCAGGAGCTGCCCACAAATCTCCACACCTCTATGGACCCACCTCCCTACCGGGGCAAGCATGTCCAAGGGGTTTCTCCGCTCACTTTCCTCGGGCATTGCACAGGGGAAGGGGCAAAACCCTCCCGCTCAATCCCGCCTTCATCATTTCCGTGGAAGGCCTTCCGCCTTTCCCCAGGCGGGTCCAGGGTGACCAGGACGTGACTGCGTTGAGTTGCTTGGCATGAAATATGGGCCTTCCAGGCTACCTGAAGTTTTGTCCGTGGACAGGGGACCGGGACCCCCAACTTTCTGACCCACCTGGTGGGCCCTCCACAAGCGTTTCTGGTCTACCACTGCTTTGGTCGGCCTGGGCCCTTTGCATATTCCCGTGCACTACTGCGTCGGGGCCTGTTTTTTGTCACGAAGCGCACAAATATTCAATGCCCGACACCCCCGGGGGTTGCTATTCCTTCCCAGGCCCTCCTTCCCAAGCCGGGGGCCCGCCCACCGTTGCCCATACAGGAGCCGAAGGGAGCAAAACCCTTGAGGTTTGTGGAACTTCCCGGTATGCGAAAGCGGGTTTGGGGAGGTACCGCCCCCCATCGCGCCCGTGGGGTGTCGACCACTTTTAAAAGCATCTGCTTCGGGTGCCAATAAAACCGTTCACCAGGCCTTTCTGTGGGTGGGGGGGGCTGGCCACCGATGTTGCACCTGATCGCTTACACAAGGACTCCTTTAGCTGCACATAAAAGGGTCCCCCGTCAGTGACATTTCCTTGGGGAAACCCCCCGGGAGAAAAATCTCCAGTAAGGCGGTGGCCCCCTTTGTCGGCCCGAAGGGAAAGACGGGGGTCCCGCCCCCCGGGGTACCGATGGCATAGCTACTACCATCTATGAAGCGTTCCCCGAGCTGCTGGGAATGGACGCGGTCCAATTAAACCCACAGCCACCCTCCTAAAAGGGCTCGTCTAGGGGAGGGGTCCCCAGGGGGGCCGGGGCCTTGGGCCCCCCTTCCCCCCCTCTGACGGGTTTTCCCCCGAACGGCAGTAGGCAGCCACATCAGTCCCCTCTTTGGCCAGTAAAAATGCGGGCCAGCCTTTCCTTGTTCTTGGTGCCCCCTAGTGTCGGCCATCGGAATCTGTCGCCCCCCCGCAACAACCCGCCCTGAAGGTGGGGTACCACCAAACCGGGGTCCCGGGGCCACGCTCCGGGAACCCGGTCGGACCGTCACTGGTACAGCCTCTTGGCCCCCAGACCCCCCGCCGGTCCTTGAGAGTTTTCAGGTGTCTCAGCCCTAACGCTGCCTGAAACCCCGATGACGTGGCCAGAAGGAGGGTAAAAGGCCAGTCATCTTGGGTTCCCAGGGGACCTTTCCCTGGCCTTCACCTCCCCGGCACTTACCGGGGTCTGATGGGAGGATAACCGTCGGGCCCCTGAGGGGCCTCCTGGCCCCCTGCCCCCCCCACGCGCGGACAGGGCCACGCCCGCTGCAACCGCTGGTGGAGCTCCCTCCCCCTGGCGCTAAAAAGTCCCAGTCTGTTTGGCCAAACCCTGGCCCTCCGACATCCTTTTTTGGGGGGAAAACCCTGCCCTGGGGCCCCTTTCCCCTGGGAGCCCTCCTCACCGCAGCCCCCCATCACAGCGTCTCCCCCCTGCTGCCCTGGCGGTGGGGAGACACTGCCCTGTGGCCTTTCCTGGGACCCTCCCTCACCCTGCATGCTCCCCCATCCAGCTTCTGCCCCCTGTCTGCCCGGGCGGGGGGGACCGCCCTGGCCTTTCCGGGGCCCCTGCCTTCACCTGCATGCTCCCCCCCACAGGGTCGCCCCCTGTTTTTTCCCCTCTGATCCACACCAAGGACAAAAAATCCCAGCAGGCTTGCTGGACACATCCTGCGCCTTATTGAACCCTGCTGATTTTATCTCCTCTCCACAGGGGGAAGGAACACACCTATCCCCCCGCCATCCCCCTTGGAGCTTTAAAAAACATTTTTGCAACATTAACATGGTTGGTGACAATCACTTTTGGGGGGGAGCAGCCTTGGGGGCGTCAGGGGCCTCAAAACGGCTACCACCCCCCCAAGCTGCCCAAAAAATACTACCCGGGAATTTTTCGGCGAACTCCAACCTCCCCCCATTCCCTCCCGGCACCCCAGCCAAAAACCTTGGCCACTGCAGCGCCAGCACAATGCCTCCAATTCCCGGGGACAGCGCAAGTCTTTTTGGGTTACATGTCCTTTGGGGGCACCACCAGGCCGCACCAAAAGTCATCTCCGGCCGGTTTTTCCCCGAGTCCATGGCAACAGACCGGCCTACGGTGACTGGCGGGTTTTTCAAAGGGCCTTCCCCCCCCCCACCCCACACAAAAACATTGGGGGGCCTTGAAAAAGGGACTGGGGACGGGCCCTTTTGGCCTGGGGCTTCGGCCTTAAAATGTCCCACGGGTTTTCAAAGGTGAAAAGTCGGGTTTTCCCCACAACTGGAAGCAAAGGGGCTGGGGGGCCCCCCGGGTTTTGGGGTAGTGAAATGGGCCCGCGGGCATCTTACCCCCCCTCCACGGTGTGCTTTCCCGGCCTCCCGGGGCCCGATTGTTGGCATACATCCCCGAGGCTTGCTGTGGCGGTGGCCCCCCAGGTTTTTGGTCACCAGGTGCTGCTGGAGGTCCTTGGGGGATTCCACAAAAACGGGTCATGGGGATGAGCTCCTTCAGCTGCGGAGGGGGGGTTATCTTACCCCGATCCACGGTTTGCGCTCTCGGAGGGGCCCCCAGTGGTCGGCCCCCCTGTCTGAGGACCCCCCCCTGCAAACCCGGGGCTTCTTCCTTTACATCTCAGGAGTGAGATTGTACTGCCGGATCGTTCCTGCTTGATTCCCTCTAGGTCAGGGGGACTCCTGGGAGGGGCCCCCCCAAGATCTCCAGCGCTTTACCTCGGACGGGAGTCAGAAACCAACCCACTGGTCCCAGGCACATGGTGTGGTGGCAAATTTTTCAAAAGCCAGCAGGAAGGTGTCCCTCTCCACCTTTTTCCCGCAGGGAAAGTCCTCCCCCTCAACTTTGGGGTTGGGGCTCAGAGGCTCTTGACTGGGCCGGGGGGGATTGGTTTTTTTCCAGCGAAGCAAAACCCTAATTGGTGGGACGGGCCCGCTACGTTTTCCCCCATCTCTCCCACGGTTCTGACTGCAAAGGAGGGGGCCCTTTTAAGGGGAGGTCTCCAGCCTCAAGCTTAGCCAGGGGACTTGAGGAGAATTTTCCGATTGGGGAGCTGCCCACGCGCCAAGACCCTTGACTGGGCCCAGGAGCCCACGGACCCCCCTCACCTTAACCCACCGCTGGGGCCCCGAGCCTCCCGGCAACCCTTTTGACTGTTTTCCTCGGGCCTCGCTTTCCCTTGCCACGAGCACCACCTTTGCCCCAAAAATTGGGGGTACTTGCCAAAAAAAAGCCCTTGCCCCCCCAAAACCTTGTAAATTTTGCACACCCTGACTGGTCTAGTGCCCGAGTTAACTTAAGACCCCACAGCAAAACCCCCCTGCTGGGAGTCCCTTTGTGTCTGTGATACGGACAAGCACTCACACACACTATTGTCTTGATCCCACCGCTCTGCCACCAAAATGTAGGAAAACAGCCCCAGCCGCCGGCCAACTTAGGGACGGCGGCCCTGAAAAAAAAGGGGTGTAAACTCGACGTTGGGGCTGGGCCCCCAGGGGCAAAAGGTCAGCCAGATACTGTTCCACTGTTACCCCTCCCACATTTCCGGCACGGGGGCAAACAAGCTGCCACCAGTTTTCGTTTTTGTTTAAAAACCCGGGCCGTTACCGACTTATAGCAGGGGCAGGACCCAACCCTTTGGGGAGCAAATTTCTAAGACCGAGGATTAGGCGTGTGAGGCCGTTTATCAAGACAGCTAATCAGATTAAAATTTATAGATTTAATTAGCCTTGGAGGGGACACTAGACAGGTAATATATTCAGGAGGAAAATAATTTTTACAGTAAAGAGAGGTGCAAATTTAAATTTGGATTACAGACAAAAGGCATTAAAATAGTCAAGTTACCGCTTTGCTTGGTGCCCGGGCCGCATTGGGGGGGAGATGTGGCCTTGCTGCGCGTGATGTGTTATGCCTGCCTCAGGTACCCCCCTCCCTTTGGGTCAAAACAGGAAGAGCCACCCCTGGGTCCTGGCTTATACGCGAGAGGGAGCCCACTTGGGAGCCCCCCCTAAAAAAACCCCCCGGGACGGTCTATGAACTCCCCCACTCAGGTCTACAGTTTTCTGAAAAACCAAAAACCAAAAATGGCTATAACCGGGGGGGTTGGCACAGAACCGACCGGGTTTTACCATCAAACCCCGTCTGGGCCTACCCGGGCCCCCGGATATCAAACTTGCTTTTCTTATGGACCCTTAGGGGCCCGGTTCTGGATACTCCGTCCCCCTGCGTCCTGAACCCGGGAAAAAAGGGCCCCGGGGCTGCGGGGAGCTCCATATTTTGCGAAATTTTAAACCCCCCATGCACCATTATGAGCGATGCCTAAAATCGATATAAATATCAGAGACGACCCGACTGGGTTTGATTTTATTGAAGTCTTTTAAACGGGGCCAGCATTTCTTTATGCTAATTAGATTTATGAGGATCTTTTCGGGTTGACCCATGCGTGGCGACTTCCTACAAAAGGCAAATTTTCACGGGCTTCGTTACTGGGTTTTAAATTGAGCTTTTCCTGCGGAGCAATTATTCGACTAATTTAACAAGAAATTGAGTTGTCCCCGTTTTGGGGGGGGCGTGAAAACTGATAGATACAGAATGGGGGATGTATAAAATTAATTCTTCCCACAATACATCTCCCATTTTTTGAATCATTTTATGTTATCATTTTTTCATTCTTGATTTATTATTGGAAAATTTTTTACAAAAAAGCGTGTTATACATTAATTCTGGCCTTCTTTAAAACTGAAAAACCGAACGTTTAGATAAACTGGCCAAAAAAATAATTTGGCGCGGAAGCAGGATACACGAAGGGTTTTCCAGTCAATTCGAGATCCCTAATCCAAAATAGGAAAATTTTATAAAACATGTTTTTTTTTTTAAGAAAAATGGGTTTTTAATGAATCTAGAGATTCCAGGTTGGGAGCAACTCCTTACGTTTTAGCCCCGCTGATGGCCCAAAAAGTGCTGGATTAAGTGAACTTTTGGGGTAAAGTTTAAAGAATGCTGAACCTAGATGTGGTGGGGGGTGTTTTGAGAAAGGTGCACATAGAGAGGTAGGAGTTAATGCTGCAGCAGGCGAGGAGGATTTTTTGTATGCATTAAAACAAACATGAAGAAAAAATGCAGATGTTGAAAGATTGGGGGCTTTTGGAAAAAAAAAGGTGTGAGAGCAAGTTTCCTGGATTACACAGTGTCAAATAAGCTGTGTGACAAGTGGATGGATACAATTTTTTGCCCAAAAAACGGGGTGTGGTTAGCTTAAAATATAAGAAAGGGGGGGGAAGGTGAAAAGAAAAAGGTTGCTTTGGCCAAACCAAGGGTGGAGTGCAGTGGGTGCCCCAAAGTATGGGGAGTGGGGATTTCCCCAGACGAGCGTTTTTGACCATGGCAGGAGGATGAACATTTTATGGGAGAGGGAATTGATCGTCTCTCAACTCATTAAAAGCTCATCCTTACATCGCAGGGGGAAGGGGAACATCCTCAGGGAAAGGCAGCAGAGAGATGTAGTGGAAGATTATAGTAAACAAAAACTTAATGATCTCAGACCGGTTTTTTCAAAAAACCCAGGAATATTGATTTCTTTGGGGGGCAGGTTGTGGTACAGGGGGTCATGGGGTCCAGCTAGATGTAGTTTAGGCCCAAAATTGTGCAGCTAAAGTCATGACCCAAATGGTAAAAGAAATTTTGTACAGCAAATTTAGCAGCCACATGTGGGTTTTCACATGCTGGATGTTGAGCCATGGCATTACGGCATAAAAATCCACAAACCGATTGCCCCCCCTTGAACCAGGGGTTTTCTTTAAAAGATTGGCCCCAAAAAATTGAAAGAGGAATCATGAAAAAGCCCCTTTCTGCAAATACATATGATATTACATGAACGTCCTGGTATGTATCTGTTAGAAATGTATAATCAGGGCAGCTCCCGCAGCCCACAAAATTTCATAAAGACCCTAGGTAAGCCAAAGGAAAAATGTCTCCAATACTTTTAGGGAATACACAGAGGAACTTGGGGAGGGGGGGTACCCAAACAGAATGGGGAACTTTCCCCCCCGGGGGAAAGGCGAAGGATTTAGGGAAAAGACATAAAGGGTCCCCGGGGGTCCCACAAAAAAATGTTTACCGCTTTGCTTAAAAAAATGGCGTTTTTAGAAAAAAAATGAGGCACAGTACGATACTAGGAAATTATACAGGAAAAGGAGGGGCTTGATAAAAAATCAGGGACAACACAGAATAAAAAAGTTGTCAGTAAAAGATCCTAAATCTCCACAGCGTGGGAGCAGTAGGACACGGGGGGGAGAGAGAGCCCACTTGCTCTCCGTTGCCACAAAAGCCCACAGCACCGGGGTTTGAGGATCTTTATTTTGCATTGTGTGCACATTTTATTTTTGACCTTTGTTTCAGGATTGTTTTTTTATGCTATAGCCAGTTTCCAGCAGAGCACGATGGACGCCTTCTAATGAATACTTTTTTTCCCTTTCCCCAAATGTCTGTCTGGGGGATGTGATTAAATTGTCTGTTTATTTACAGGAGTAAAGAAGAGATTTCTAGTGATCGGAGATCTCATGAAAGACCTCAGTGATATAATTTTTTTAAACTAAAGTCCCGGGGCGTATAAAGTTAACTTTGAGTTTTTTTTTTTTTTTGGTAGTACTACCACCCCATTGTTTTAGTAAAGGTTTTAGTTCAACCAGATTAAAAATGACTGCGCAGTCATTATTATGAGATCATTTTTGTTTACTTTTTTTTTCTTTTTTTTTGATTGGAGCTCCAGCTGATAAAGAGTTATTTTTTTTTTTTTTGGAGGGGTGTGTAATTGATGAATTGGGATGGGTCTTGTCCTTTTTTTGGGGTGTTAATGCTTGTGTGTTATATATCCCTATTCATGAATCCTTATGCATTGTTTGCAATTGCAATAAGACCCCCAAACATTTTTTCCCTAGCAAAAGCGTGAGTTTTAAGAGAATATGTGACGACTTGACTAGATGACCTGTTGACGATAAAGAGTTAAGTATATATGATATGGGGTTTTTAATTTAAATTTGTTTCTATTAAAATCATATGAGCCATCGGAAGATGCAAACAGTTGAAGGTGTATGAGGGTTTTAAAATTTTTTATACATAAAAAGCGTTTAGGGTTTTTATTCTGTGAGAGGGCGGTTAGGAAAAGCAAAATGTTAAATGTGAAAAAAATCATGAATTTTGTAAATAATATTGTGAAGAGTGTCTGGATGGTCCTGGAGGGAGTATATATTGCCCCAAGATTCCTAAGGTCTCCCCAGGTAAACAGCAACCAGAATTAAAGTGTCGGAGATCTAAAAAGATCTCTTTTTTGGTTTTGTAAAAAATATTTGAAGGGGTGGTTTGTGGAGTGGGGGGTAGCGAGGGTGGGCCCTATCCCCCTGACGGCCGGGTCTTGGACGTCTAATTAGGCCAGGTTGTCCGCCCCCTATAAGGTCGGCTGCGCCCCAAAAGCTCTCAGCCGGGGGAAAAGGTTATCTGCCAGAGCCCTTTTGGGGAAAACCTTTTCCCGGTGGTTTTTGTTAAAACGTTATGTTTGGTGACCGAAATTGGCCCGGGACTGTGTTAGAGAGGGGGAAAACCAATTTTAGTTAGAGCCGGACAGGCATAGGATTTGTTTTGTTTGTTTGTTTTCTTAACTTTTTGCAATAAAAAATGACTGCCCTCAGTTTTTAAAAAATACTTTTTGTCTTTGGATTTCTGTGCCCCTGAACCGGCCCCTCTACCCCGGTGAACCCCCCCCTACCAATCCCTTTTAAAATGGTGGAGGATGCGGGCATTAATTTTTTGGTACGAAAAAAGAAAAATGAAAATTTAAAGGGACGGAGTACTATTTGGTTTAAATCTTGAAAAATGGAGGTTGAAATCAAGGGGGATTTTTGCAAGCTGTGGCATCGAAATAGGAAGCAAACCCTTTGCCCCGGGGGAGGCTACCAATTTTGCGCAATGAGGCTGGGGGGAAACAACCCGGGCAGGGGGACCACGCAACTCGAGGCAAACACGGGAGGAGCAGCGAAAAGCCCGGGGAAACTCTGAAAGTGATTTTTGCAGAAAATGGGCCATTGTCCCCCAGGCCCGGCCCCAGGGGGGGGGTGAAAGACGCTACTCAAGCCCCCATAAGAGCCCGGGGGCCTTTTCTCCCAAAAGTGACGGCACTGATGACGTGGAAGCCTACCTGAAAACCCTTTTAAAAAAGGGAACTCCCCGGGGGGGGAAGTGTTTGGCCCAAAGTGACAGGGGGGAAGGATTTTTGGAAACCCTTCCTTTCAGGAAACCCCAAAAGGCCTATTTTTGCCCCGGGGAAACAGGGGAGCATGAACTAAAACCTGCCTGAAAAAAGAAAATTCAAACCCCCGCCTTGGAGTTAAGGGTTTTTCCGTTCGCGCCCAGCGGATAACCCCGGGGTCTCCCCAAGGGAAAAACCTCCACGCCCCTCAAATGCATGCCCTCTTTAACCCTGACCAAAAAGTGGTTGCACCAGAGTTCCTGACGGGCCCCCCCAGATGGTGGATCGGGTGGTGATGGGCCCCAATTTACTTGAGATCCCTCCCAGTCACCTTGCGCAAAGGGGAGGAGCCCATGGAGCCCCTTTAAAAACCTGACCAGAGGGTGGAGATGGTGGAGAGGTAACAGCAGCGGAGGAGCTAAATCTTCTGCCGCAGGCCCCCTACCCCCAAAAGGGGAGTTTTTTCCGGGACAAACCGGGTAAGACTTTTCTAAGGGGAAGAGGGGGGGGCCCGATGCATATTTTTGTGCGTACACTTTGGAGAGACTGACAGTCCAAAATCTAAAAACCCGGCAAATTTTCCGTGCCGGGGGAAGTCGGGCTTTATAAGAGACTCAGTAAGGATTAATTTCAAAATGCTTCTGTGGTCAATCCCATTTTATATGGTCGCCTTTTTGCCCACTATATGATGATTCTTGCAATGTGATGTTCATATATAAACCGCCGTATATCCCCTTTAAATGCTAACCCCGTGCGTGTGAAAGAAATTTCCGCCCACGGGGGGTGAGACACAATGTTTTCTTTAAAGTAGGGGGTAGTGAAGTGAAGGCATTGTTGATCAGGTAGTTGGTGACCGTAGAAAAAACGCCGAGTTGGTGTTTTCCGGAAAACCCCGTCTAGAGAAAACGATAGGGGTGACCTGCATTCAGGGGGACACTCGCCTTTAAACCAACCCCCCTCCCTATACTGGACACCCTTTACACTTTTTTGGGGGCCATAAAATTTTTGGGGGGGTTTATTTCCCCCATTTTAAATTGCATGATATCATCATGGGGGGGGGAAATTTTTCCCCCATTTTTGGGGAAATTGGGGGGGCATAAAGCCCTTTTAATACCCTCCCCAGTTAGTAAAACCCCCCCAGTTGTGGAGGAAATTTTTCCCCTATTCGGTCAAGGCGGGGGAAAGGGGAGAAGTTGAGCCCCATGGGGGGGTTTTGCCCAAGAAGGTCGGGAGCCATTCCAACCCATCTATTTACAGAATGCCGGTTTCTTGAGGGGCGAAAAAAGCCCCAATTTTTTGGGGGGTGGAGAAATTAAAAAAGATCCTACCCTTGCCAAAAGCGGGGGGAAAACGTAAAAATGATTAACGAAAAAACCCCCGGGCCGGAGCCTGCACCAGACTTTCACCCCCCATACAGGGGCTATAAAACCCGGGCCCCTTTTTATTTTTCAAGGGGTAAAAAAAGGGAGAAGACCCTAGTGGAAAAATGGTTTTTCCCTAAAAATTTTTTAGAAGGACCGTACTAGATCTGGCTCACGGCCACCTAATGGGGAGACCCATCTGGGAGTTGAGAAAAAAAACCAAAAAGAATCCGGGCAACGGTTCTTTTGGCCCCGGGGGTTTCAAAAAGGAGGGGGAAAAAAAATTTGTGAGTCCTGCCAGATTGCCACTTCCGGCCCCTAAAACCACATTATCGAACCCCCTTGGGCCCCCCCCCCCCAATTTTTGAGGTGCCGTTCGAGAGAATACCCAAATTAAATTTGGTGGGTTCTATTCCCAAAATCTGCCCCCGGGGCCCACCACCCAAAATTCTTTTTAACCCTAGCTATGCTCCCCGGAACCCGGAAAGCCATTTTCCCCCCCGGGGCCTAATAATCTTTTCCAAGGCTACTGGGGGGGGGGAGCGGGTTTTTAAAAGGGGGGGGGGGGGGGGGGGTGTTTAGTTGGGGGGGTTCCCAAAGTAAATACTGAGGGACCCGGGGTAAAAACCCTTTTTGCCCCGGTCATGAAGGAATAGGGAAAATTTTTGTTCCAGGTGAAACAATGCGTACCTCGGTTTTCCTTCCCGACCGAGGGGATGGAAAGGGGGTTTAAAAAAAAACCCTAAAAACCATGTTAAAGAAAGGGGTGGACAAAGATGGGGGAAAAAAATGGGCCTTCCTCCCTTCCCCTTTATCCTTGTTTGCCCCCGTGAGGCCCCTCAACCCCCCCCCACGGGTATTCCCCCTTTTGGTTTTAATTGTACGGTCGACATCCTGGGGGCCTTCTAGATGTAGGGGAAAGAAGCCTGGGAAGAAGAAGCGACCCCCTATAGAATTTGGAAATTAAAGCACGTGGCCCACAAATCCAGGTTTGGGAATCGGGGCGGGAATGCCTATAGTACGGGACTTGGCTAGGCCTCAGGACCCCAACCGGGGGTTTGGTATAAACCTTTAGTCCAGGAATTACTTTTTTTTTTTTGCACCGGAGCCGTGTCCGGGTACTGGATCCCCTACGGCCGAGAGCAAGTTCTTAGCCAAGGGGGCAAAGGCCCCCTTTGAGATAATAAAAGAAAATAAATGGGGGAAAATTTACAAGATCCGTCCCCCGGGGAAAGGGGGAACCCCGAGCAAGTGTACCATGTAAACCCTTTTTTTAAAACCGGGGAAAGATCGACGTAAACTTGCTCCCGGGACACCTCTCTGCACCGGAGCAACTGGGCCCGTAGAGGAGCCCTTTTTTCCCCCGAGGAAAAGGGTTTCTGCCCTCCCTTTTTTAAAACAAAAAAAGGTTTAGAAGTAGGGGGGTTTCCCTTTAAAAAAAAGGGTTTTTTCTCAAAATCCAGGTCGCCCCCCCCCCCCCAATTAAAACCCCTGACATCGTTCCCGGGCCCGGGGGAAAAGGGTTAAGCTGAGACCGACAAAATTACCCGAGGCCAGGGGGGGGTTTATCTCTAAAAGAGGTGAGAAATATGCTTGGGCTTGGGGAATTGAGGAAGTTCCCATAGCCAGTGGTTCCCGGGCCCCAAAAGTGCTGATCCCCAAGCCAGATGGAAACTGGAGATTTTGTAATGATTTCCCAAAAAATAAAAAGCCATTTTTCCCGTTTGACGCTTACCCGATCCCCGGGGGGATGAACTTTTTGGGCAGGCTGGGCCCCAAGGGCCCCCCGGGATATAACCACTCCTTTGATTTTAACCCCCAAAAGGGGGAAATTTGGGAAAATTTCCCCCGACAGACAAGGCCCAAAGAAAAAAGGCCTTTGGGGAACCTTTAAGGGTTTTCCTTTTTGTGGTATTTTTTTTCCTTTTTTTTTTGGGTTTCATGGGGCAAAACCGGCCAATTTTCCCGAGGTTATGGATAGGGGTTTTTAGAAACCCCCCAGTCAGTTTGCCGGGCCCCCTATTTGGATGAAAATAATCATCCCAAAATCCCAAATTTGGGAAAACCCAAACTTCCGCGAGTTTTAAAGGGTGTTAATTTTTTTTTGTGTGAGGAAACCCTTAAAGCCAAAAACCCAAAAAATGCGCCAAATTTGGGCTAGAGGAAAGGCCAAAATACCCCGGGGTACAACATAGGTTTGTGGATTGGTTAAAAACCCCAAAAATTTTTTAAAAAATTTTAAAAACCAACAGAAAATGGCCTCAGCCGGTTTTAAAAAAAAACAAATGCGTGCCTTCTTAGGCCCTTACTGGTAACTATAGGGGGTTCCCTTTTCCCAAAATTTTTCCTCGTTGCGCCCCCCTTGAGGACCTGACAAAAGGTAAAGGGTTTGGGCATGGTTAAATGGCACCTCAGGCTGAAAAAAAAATTTCGAAAACCCCTTTAAAAAACTAATGTGGCTCAGCCCTTGCTGATTAACCCCCCCATTTTTAAAAAAAAGGGGGTTTTCCTTCAACCGATGGAGGATGTGGGATAGGGGCGGTATTGTCCCAGGGTTTGGAATGGTGAGGAACACCCAGTGTCTATTTAAGTAGGGAAAAAATAAATGTCCAGAAGCAAAAATAGCCATCGTGGAAAAAAGATTTCCTAGCCATTTAAATGGGCCCCCATAAGCACTCCCTTTAAATTTCCCTGCCTTTTTGGGCCCACAATTTGAGTTTGGGGTTTGGATCATGCTTCCCCTCAAATGGATGTTGAGAAAAAGGGAAAAAAATAGGAGAGTCACGAGGGTGGTTTTTTAGCCTGCAGGAGTAAAAAATTTTTCAGTTTAACCAACCCCCCGGGACCCCAAATGAAGAATTTCCATGCCTTGTTCCCCGGGGTTTCATTGTCTGAAGTCCCGATGTGTTCCAGCCCCGGGTCTGAAACAGGGGAGGAGGATTTTGTGACGGGTCTGGACTGGTCCTGGAGGGGGAAAATTTTTCTCCCAAAATTTCCCAAGGGCTGAAAGGGAAACAGCAACCAGAATTAGAATGTTGGAGAACAAAAAAAATCTCTTGGGTTTTGGGTTTAGTAAAACCCATTTGCAAGGGGTGGTTTTTCTGGAGTGGGATAGCGAGGGTGGGCCCTACTCCACCTGGACAGGGCCCGGGGTTTGGGGGTGTCTAATTTTGGCTCAGATGTGGGCCAACCCCATAAAAAGGGCAACTCAGACACACAGTCCCCTCAAACCTGGGAACAGGGGGAAACTGCCAAAAAGGGTGTGGGAGCACTTTCCTGGTGGTATTGTTTAAAACCGTTATGTTTGGGGGCTGGTATTAGGCCGGCACTGTGTTAGAAAAAGAAAAATTTCCCAAAGTTTTGTTAGAGCCGGACAGGGGGATAGGATTTGTTTTTTTTTTTTTGTTTTCGGGACCCCTTTTCTTTTCAATAAAACGACTTTCCCTTTAGTTTAAAAAGTACTTCTGTTGTCATTTGGATTTTCTGTGCCCGCTTAACCGTGCCCCTCCCCACCCAGGTGAAAGGGCCCCCCCGCTAAAACCCAAACCCTTTTATTTTTATATATATATAATAATTATAAATATTTTGCATCACAAAATAAAAAAAAATGAGAAGAGGGTGTTTGAAAATTTTTGTGATAGGAGAAAAATTTTGATATGTTGCGCGAAAACAGAGTGAGAAAAAGGTGATATGATTTTTTTGTTCTTGTGTTTTTTGCTTTTTTTAATCCAAATCCCAAATTTGGTTTTTGGAAAATCTTATTCACATAGTGTTTAAATTTCTGTGATGGAAGTTTTTTTATCGGGAAATTTATTCTTGCTTAGTCAAAAAAGCTTCAAAGACCAGTAGGGCGGGTTTTTTTTTTTTAAAGGGGTTTGTCCCAATCAAGACATTTATTCACGCAGGGGGGGGTGAAATCAAAGGGAGGAGAGCAATTATTCTACTGTGTTATGTGACTGAGTTATGGACGAGATCAAACAGAGTGCCAGTCCCCCCCCGCCACCCACTTACTATACAGGACAATTGAAATTTAATGGAGTCATTGTTGTGTGTTTCCCCTGCAAGGATTCAAGATTTTTTTCAAAGTTACTTTAGTATGCACGTTTCCCAGGGGCCAGGAGCCCGAAGATGAAGGGGGGATTCAAAGGTCCCCGGGATGCCCAGGACAACAAAGGATGCCGCAAAGGGGTGAGCTTGCCGCCTGTCGCCCCAGTTTTGATCCAGTCTGGCTGTGTTGATCGCCTTTCCCTGCCCAAAGTACGGATCATACTCCCCTTTTTTGCCCGGGCATTTCCCCAAAGGTTCTCTGATGTCTGCTTCCCCCCAAAAAGCCCTACCCCAGATGGGCAAGCTTTTTTTTTTTTAAAAAACCAGGTAGTGAGGCACAAAAACCCCCTGCATTCCCTGCATTGCACATTGGTTTTTTTGTCAAGAAGTTTAAGAGGGATAACGATCTAGATTTAAGGTTTTTACGCACGACTTTTTGTATTTTTTTTAATTTTTGTTTTTAGCCTTAACCGGGGCAATGTTGTTTTCTGATTAGCAAAATTTAAATTCGTTTTCCGGGTATCTATTTTTGGGTAAAATGTAGGATGGTTGTATTGCTGTAAAAATTTTGTTTGAGAATTATGGTTTTTTCTGTTTTAAAAAAACAAATTTTATAAATGGGTTGTTTTTTTAATTTGAAAATGTTTGTTGTTTTTTGTCCGCTTTTTACAAAATCGAGTTAATTTGTTTATTCTTTTTTTAGTCCTTGGTTTTTTTAAAATTCTTGGTTGAAAAACATTTAAGGTTTACCTTATTTTTTTTTTTTTCAATTTCTGTTCTTTTGTTATTTTCCTGTGAAGTGTGTTTTGTATGTGGACTTTTTTAAATCTGGAGTTGGCCACTCCAAGGTGGAAGGTAGACTACAACAACACTTTGCTTTTTTTTAAGCTGAACAGTTTTTGGTCGTGCCGCCATTTTGTTTGGGTTTTGGATATTATTTTTAAACATCCCATGAAAACCAGAAACCGTTCCTTTTGGTATGGAAACATTATAACATGTGCTTGCCCCCTAAGAGTTTTAAAAATCGTGCCATTGTTTTACTTTTTTCTCATGTTTGTGGATTCGAGATACAATTCTCGACGGAAAAATTTTTTAAAAAGTGTTTTAACTTTTGTAAAATACTTTTTTTCTTTAAAAAATTTTATCTATCTCATTTTCGGAAATTTTTTTTATGTTTTTTTTACATATTTGATTTATTTTTAAAATATTGTAAATTAAAGCTTTTTTATCATTAAGGGGAGGCCTTTTTAAAACTGAAATCGAAACTGATAGAAAAATTTGGGAAAAAAACAACCCCCAAAAACAGCAGAAATGAACTTTTGGGCTCGAAAAAAAGAGGGGAAAGATGCAGACACAATTAAAATCCTTACTATTGCAGTTATTTTCCCCCAAAGCTTGCTGTTCCTCCCCCACCAAAAATCTAACTGCTGTTAAAGTCGGGGGTGCCAATTGGCGTATGGGCAGTACTCCTGTCGGGGGCTCTAATCAAAATGGGGCCAACAATATTTTAAAAAAATAGGATAGTAATGGGTGGTCCCCCCATTTTTTTGGGCTGGTGGGGCCCAAACAGTTTGAGATTTGGCAGACTGACTGTGACTGATTTTAATAGATTCTGAGGAATGTGTATTCCTTTGAAAAAAGGGACGTCCCCACAGTTTACTAGTTGGTGTAAAGGGACCCGGGGCAAAAAAATTTCAGAGATCCACATTATTCATTTTGGAAAATGTAAAACATCCACATTCTGGGGGGGAAAGATGGATACATTTGTCAGTTATACCCCGCCCGCTGGCTGAAAGTCAATTGAGTTAAGTGGCTGTTGGGGAGTTTTAAAAGTCTATGGTGTGGAGTAAGCTAAGGCCCCTCATCCATTTGGACACCCAGAATTGATGGGAGTCCAAGTCCAAAACTCAGTTTGAGTCACAAGAGACATGGCCCTGGCCTAAGGGGATTCTGTGTTTTTAATGCAGCCCCGCCTTGAGGGGATTGGTGGGTGGGAAACGGTTGAAAAAAGTGACAAAGTAGGCCTCGACACTGCCTTATGCGTTTTTTTTTTTTCTTGGGATTTTCCTTTTACCTGATTTTGTGTGAAGAAGAACACAGTGTTGATTGGTAAAAGAGGTGTCTCAATTTCCCGGGATTCCATCAAATTTGTGTGGGTTTTGTCTTGTAACGTGGATCAAGGAGGGTGGTCATCTGTTAATTTTGGTAGCCTTGATGTGTGGATAATGTTGCAGGAAGTGATCCAACACTCATGTGTGAGATGCGCCCTACTTCCAAGCCTTGGTTGAGGGGCACTAAGGGATCCCCTTTTTCCTCCTCCCTGTTTTTTGTGCCAAACTCTTCCACGAAGGGCAAGTACCCGGGGTTGTCCATCCCCCTCCCCATCCCCCTCCCCTTCCTCATTTGCCATCACCAGGCCCTGGCAGCTTCATGCGCCTTTGTCCGTGAGTGAATGCCGTCCTGCACCAGCCCCGGGTTCGAAAAAAACCCCCAAAAATTCCAAAAAAAATTGGGAAACAATCGGCTTCTACCCCCGGGGAGTAAAGGCTCTGTGTCTCCTTGTGTACGCCTCTCCTCCCCTCACTGCTGGGACTTCGCCCCGAGTGCCTAATGTTTGTTCCTAACTTTTCCCCTTTGTCATGCTGACATGCCCTATCCCGACTGTCCATTTTGGTTTTCATCTTTAAAACTGTCAAGGATGGTGCAGAGTCCTTCACCCGGGTCCCCTCGATGGTCAAAACCCCAAAAGGGCCGCACACGTAGTCAAGCAAAGCGCTTTTCCCACTGGAATGAATTATGCTGCTGTCCAGCGCTGGGGGCAGTGGAGGGTGGGTTTTCCCGCATGTTGCCCCATACTATAGAGGGGGGAGAATAGACCCCGATCACACACAACGCTGCCCTCGTGCCGAAGCGGGGGTGAACGCCGGGGTTAAATAGACCTAACCTTTTCACGACATCAAGATAGGGAGGCTTTAGAAAAATTTTTGCACACAGGTTCCTGGTGTGAGGCAAGAGATGTGTGTAAGTCTACCCCATAGAAGGGGGGCAAAGGAAAAAGCTCCCTTGTGCACACCCCTTGCTGGGATGGTGCGCAGAGCCATCCAAGCTCTTGCCTTGTGTTACGGTCTGAAGATAATTTTAGAATGAGCTGTTTCTTTGGATGTGATCTAACCGTCGGGTTAGCCCAGTTGTCCGCGAGATCCCCCCCCGGGCATGTCATCCCCCCATCTCACCCGTGGCAGTCAATGAGTGTAAACCCTTTTACCGTGCTTACTGTCCCTGTTTGCAGTGAGATGGATTTTTGGTGGACACAGATGCGCCAATCCCCGGAGATCTTTTTTGCAACATGGCAGGCCCGGACAGGGAAGCTTTTTTTGGGAAGAAAGCGCTCGGATCTGTATTGGGGGGGTGCCAGGGGTATGACGTGGTGGAACCCATCTGGCCCCCGGTGGGAAAAGGGGACATTTTCCAAAAGGCCACCAGCCCGGGAAAGCCGACTTCAGGCTTTTGGCTTTGGGGTGGTTGGGGGGAAAGCGTTTCTTATGCCCAACACTGGTACACAGATGGTGGCTGCCCATGGGGCCCTTTGGGGTCAGGTCCCCTGTGGAAGGGGGAAAGGGTAGGGTGGTTGCGGGGGGGAATTTGGGTGACAGTATTTGGGACTAGAATGGGGCTTGCCTTGTTTTCCCGGGCCCTTTGGGACAAGGACGCTTGGGGTTGGAAGTGGCCCCGGAAGCAAAGATGCACTGTGGGTTGGAAGCCAGGACCTGTGTGGCCCTTTTTTTTCCAAGGACTCTTTCCCCAGCAATTTATGCTTTCATGATGTTCTTGTTCAGTTCTGGTTTCAAACTTTTAATTTTTCCTCTCCTGACGTTTTGAAAGCAAATCCAGCATATGATGTCACTCAGCGAATCTGAGCTTGATCAAAAAAGCCCAGGCTTCACAGGTCCTGGAGCTCTTTGACGATGAAAACCTAGTACCGGTGTTCCCACTGCCACTACTGACCATGGCTGCCAGAGTAATGTCAGCGGACTTGTGCGACTGCCCTCTCCCTTTCAGAGGCCGGACCCGCACTGACACTACCCCATAATCCTCCTCCTCCACTGATGATACGCTCACCTGCTGCTGCTGAATAGACCACGTTGGATGCGCAATGTCATCATCATCATTACAGGTGACTTCCTGTTCCTGACAGTCTACATCCCCAAGCTGCAGGCTAGAAGCCACAGGCACTGTGAGGCATCACTGACCACTCGGGATTTCTGCTGATGGACCAGCTTCCTTCTCCTCCTATGAGGGCATCAGCAATTGGGCCTCAGAGCAGACATAATCATCCTCCTTGGGCTCTTGATCATTTGAAATGCCTTCTGACCACAATCATATTGTCTCATCAAAGAACTCTTCGCAATATGGATTATCTGGGGTGGTCTGTATGTTGGGGGACATTTGGCCTTCAGGTTGGACTAATGATGATTAAAACATTTGTGTCCATGACCGAGAGGAAGAGGAGGTAAAAATGCTGGATGCAGGGTGTGTTAAGCACTGAAGAACAGATTGTCGACGCTCTTCAGTACTGATATTCACAGGGATCCGACCAAGCGATCACAGGCTTGTCGGTCTTGCGACTGACAATTTGCTCGCTTGTGTGTTGTCTGGAGCACTGGAAGGAGTTACTTGTCTCGTACCTTGAGCTCCACATCCTACACTCCTCCTTTCTAACTTGCCACCTCTATTTCTCTCCATGTTGAAAAGCTAAAAAAAGCTAAATATTAAAAAGCTAAAGAGTTGGTGTTATGTAAGAACTCTAACCCCAAAACTGGAACAATGAACTTTTGGGAACTGAATCAAATTTGCAGCAAGAAACAAGTATATGAAAGAAATTTCTTTTTACAGCAGATTTGCTATAGGTGTCTTCAGTTCTAGCTGTGCAGAAAAATTTAACTGTCTGGTAAGGAAAGGGCTGGGTAACACCAGCGCTCCGGACACCAGTTCTAAATTATAAAAGTTTAATAGGAAACTTTCAGAATTTACAACTGGTGTCCAGAGCGGTGATGTTATCCTGTCCTTTCCTAACCAGCCAGTTAGGTTTTTCTGATTGGATTGATCAAAAATTTTCTGCATAAAGCTCTGTAAATGCAATGTTCTTGTTTTTTCATCTGTTACATGAACAAACAACATTTCAAAATCAACTATTCATGTCTGTATCATCCTCTGTACAGACAGGTTTCCATTGGTTTAAAAATTGTAACACGACCAATGCTAAGAACTCATGACTGTATTTGGTTTGCAAGCATTATTTATGCTGTGCATCTATTTTCATCTCTTTATACTTGACACTGGGTAAACAAGGAGCCAAATAAAAATTTTAGATTTTAGGGCTCTATCCTCTTAGCGCTTCCTTTTCTGTCAGAAATGTTCACTACAATAGTCAGACATTTTCGAAGAAATCATTGGTGTACTATTAGTGGCTGTATACACAGAATTCACAATGTTGCAGGTAAAACATTTACATTTTTTATCTGTGACACTGACAGAGAACATAGGAAAGGAAGAAAATTAGTGTAAAGTTATTGTCTAACCAAATGCAATTTGAGTTATGGCACATGCCTGGGAAGACACAGTCACACTAGGACAAGGACACTAGGACATTAGACAGGACACCGTGATTACAAAACAGCTAATGAGGACAGCACAGGAGGAGACACCAGGAACATGTGGACAGCAGATAGGGACAGCTGGGTTCAGAGGAGCAGGCAGGGATGGAAGACAAGGACACAAGGAGCCTAGTAGTGACTGGGTAGGACATGGAAACATCAGGGGCATTGGATATTAGCAAGAAGGAAGCACCAGGAGCATTGCATTCTGGACTAGCAGACAGCAACACCAGGTAGCGCAGAATTCAGGATCAGCAGACGGTGACACCAGGGAGCACAGGATTCAGGATCAGCAGGTGGCGACATCAGGGAGAACAGGATTCAGGATCAGCGGGCAGTGATACCAGAGAGCGCAGGATTAAGGACCAGCAGACTGCGACAACAGGGAGCGCAGGATTCATATCAGCAGACGAGGACACCAGGGAGTGCAGGATTCGGGATCAGCAGGCAATGACACCAGGAAGCTCAGGTTTCAGGCTCAGCAGCAGGCAACAACAGGGAGCTCAGGATTCAGGATCAGCAGGCAGTAACACCAGGAAACATGCAAGCCCCAGATCGGATTGCAGCACTTACCACTCCCTATATGAGAAAATTCCTCGGTGTCCTGGAATGGAGAGTGCACAGACTAAGCTGTAAGCTCCTCAGCCAATGCATAAATCCACAACAGTATTCAATGATGTCAGCTATGTGATCAATGGATGTCAAATGGTTTGCAGGAAGTAGGAATGAGTATCAATTACAAAGTTCAATTTAATTAATGTCAGGCTGCGGAGACACTCCGGTCCCCTCTCCTGGTAGACTGCTGGGGATGAATGGCGCCGCGGTCTGCTTGCCGGACTGAGGGCGCGCTTGTATTGCCGGCAGGAACTTACCTAGCCGTGCTCCTGTTCTTCTGCACTCCTCTGCTGGCTGGTGCATGCATTCCCATTCTCTAGGGTGCACGCCAGATCCCTTAATTTTAAAGGGCCAGCACGACGGTAATTGGTTATTGTCGGGCGCTGACCCTATACAGTATATCCGGGACACCTCCATTAGTTCCCTTCCAGATCTTTAGTGCATCGAGCCTATTAAGAAAGCATTCCCAGAGTCTTGCTTCTGTTACCATATACCGTACCGTTTGCCTCGACGACGAACCATTACCGCCTTTCCTTACCTTCCTTGTCTCCGACTACTAACTTGTCTTACAATTTTGTACCTCTGCAAGCAAGTCAAGTCAGGGGTAGCAACCTGTTAGGATTTCCGCCACAGCAAATCCATCCTGCTTTGAGGCAGGCTCCGGTGAATACCGAGACCTACTTAGATTCCGTTCCCTGGCGCGGCTTATACCACCGTTTGTGGTGGTCCAGTGGATCCTTTACCCCAGGTCATTACAATTAAGTTGTGAACTCTACTGTATATCAAATAAAAAGATAATCCTGGAAAACTCCTTTAATGTTAGATCATTCTAAGACATGTTTGTCTTGCTTTAGCACTTGTTGAAAGACAAATGTTGTTTTTGCACATCAATGTTCCTGGCAACCAGATGTGAAGGGAAATGCCAGCCGAAATGCTCAGCAGGTGGCCCGGAGTAAGTACTGAGACCTTTCATTCTAAGAACAGTCAGAGAGGAGGAGGGGGTTCCTGCATTCAGACCGTCACCAATCAATAAGCGATGGCCTATCATGGTATATGGCAATATTTTGTAACACCAATTTTTTTAACATTTTTCTTGGAAATAGCGAAACTAGAACAAAGCAGAGCACAACATCGAGTGGACACTTTAGATAAAGGATGTAGAGTTAGCTTTCTTATAGGCTCAAGTTATTGAGTTATAAAACAGGAACATCACTATTGAAGGGAAAAGAAGAAAATATAGATAGGTGCAGCAGGCTTCCTCAGTCCCAAACACATCTGCAGCCGACTGGTAGAGAATAACGTAGAGGCCAGACACAACAGGAGAGGAGTGGTGGCAGCACCCCAATAGTGACATAAGTACAAAGTTCACACTGTTATCTCTTTAGGACAATGTACAAGGTCTCAGTATGAGACTAGAAAGGTCAGCTGTTGTAGTGCTTCTTGAAGAAATAATCCTGTGAAGGTGTTCACATTCACGTCTCTTTAGAGTCTCAGACTTGATGAAGGGGTGTATATAGCCCACGAAACATGTCATATTGGGACCTTGCTCTAGTAAAGGAGTATGTCAGAAATGATGGTGTGGCCTTCATACTTATGAGTTACTATTGGAGCACTATTCCTATCACCTTTCTGTTGTGTCTTGTCTCTATATTTCATAGAATGTCAGAAATTAAAAATATAATTAATAATACTCTATGTATGTTATAGGTATGACACATCGCTCCATTTTCCTTTCCATAATTTCTCATCTTTCTGATGCATTTTAATGCGCCATAAATTCAACTCTTCCTTCTCTTTCAAATGTATGTTTGACCCAGGTCATCTGTGTCACCCATGGTTTGCACCATACTTAATATTAATGTCCTGCAGACAAAAGTATTCCTACTCTCACCAGGCTTGGTTGTTGGTGTTAAATCTTCCCCGTTACCTTTAGAGGATTCTGAATTCATCCTCAATTTATTGTCTCTGACTCGGTTGTGTTGGAGGATTCCAGTCATCACTATTTATTAAAAAATTTATGACCTCCTGCACCTGCCTGAATCCCTAACAAACATTTGACATCATAATGTGGGTAATGGAGTATGGAGTGAGCACCCACTGCGCCCAATCAATATGTGGCAGGTGCCAGATGATTATTACAGTTGACACATGACTCTAACAGCAGAGATTGGAATCAGCTTCAATCCCTACTGTTTAACCCCATAGAAATAGTGTACTCTGCCCAACATTCCTCCCTCTGATCAACTCTTCCCTCCCTTCCCCGTGCAACAAGATCTCAGGGTGATGATTGGTTACCATGGCAGCTGGAAGCCTAATGAAGATTTCTATAGCTGACATGTAATGCTTCTATGACTTCCTGCCTTAGGTACAAAGTAATAGAAGTGCCATTTTGGTACACAGTTCTGTGTTTTCTACATAATGCAGAAAGGTGTATAAGCAATCATGTCGCCTGGTAGTCAAGTTACTTAGGGAGACTGAATGTTAAAGGTTTTATTAAACGTTTATCAGTTAAAAAATAAAAAAGATCAAATTTCAAAACACCCCCCTTTGGTATTTTAACAAATAAAAGAATAAAACAAATTTTAAAAAGTTACACATAATTGGCATCACCATGTCCATTAGTCTCATCTATTAAAATACAGCATCGTTTATCCCATAGACTAAATGTTGTAAAAGTAAAAAAAATATCCAAACTCTAATTTTGCAGTTTTTTTGGTCATAATTTAGGTCCCCAAAAGTTTGCCTGCAAAAAATGCTACCTCACTGGTGAAAGAACAGAAAAGTTATTGGTTTCCAGACAGGGTGATTCAGTGCAAAGTTATAATTTTTTTACAAGTAATAAAACATAACAAAATCCTGACATATTTGATATCTTTGGAATCATATCGACCTGCAGAATAGAGATAACACATTATTTACACCAAAGAGTGAATGTTAAGAAATTAAAATGGCACAACTATGTTTTTTCACATTTTTCTCTGGCTCAGTGATAGAAAACAAAGGGTGGTGATTAACGGTACATAGTCAGACTGGATCCCTGTTACTAGTGAGGACCACAGGGCTCAGTATTGGGCCCTATCCTCTTTAATATATTCATTAATGACCTTACACATGGGTTGCATAGTAGAATATCAATCTTTGAAGATGATACTAAGCTCTGTAAAGTAATCAACACAATATATGATAATGTGTTATTACAAAGGGATCGGGATAAGTTGGAGGCCGGGGCAGAGAAAAGGAAGATGAGGTTTAACACAGATAAATGCAAGGTTCTGCACATGGAGAGGAAAAATCCACTATATGATTACATGTTAAATGGAAAAACGCTGGGAAAAAGTGACTGGCTAATGACTAGGGAATCCTGGTTGACATTAAAATTAATTGTAGCAGCCAGTGTCAGTCAGCAGCTGCCAAGGCAAATAGGATTATGTGGTTTATTAAAAGGTGCCTAGATGCACATGATGAGCACATTATTCTCCCATTATACAAGTCACTGGTTAGACCACATATGGAATATTGGGGACAGTTTTTGGCACCAGTGCACAGGAAATACATTGTAGAGCTTGAACAGGCACAAAGGCAGCAACAAAAATAATAAAAGGACTGGGTGGACTACAGTACCCAGAAAGATTAGCAAGATTGGGGTTATTTAGATAAGAGAAAAGACGGCTTCGGGGGGACATAATAAATATCTTGAAATACATTAAAGGTCAATATAGAGATCTCTCCCAAGATTTATTTATACCCAGGACTGTATCTAGAACAAGAGGGCCTCGTCTACGTCTTGAGGAAAGAAAGTTTTTACATAAACATGGAAAGGGTTTATTTACTGTAAGAGCAGTGAGACTGTGGAACTCTCTGCCAGAGAAAATTGTCATGGTGAATTCAATAACAAGAGTTTGAAAAGGGTTTGGATACATTTCTAGATGTAATAATATAACAAGTTATAGTGACCGGGATACTGAAGAAGGGTCTGGATACATTTCGAGATGTAATAATAGAACAAGTTATAGTGACCGGGATTCTGGAGAAGGGTACGGAGACATTTCTAGACATAATAATATAACAAGTTATAGTGACCAGGATTCTGGAGAAGGGTCTGGATACATTTTTAGATGTATAATAATAACAAGTTATAGTGACCGAATTCTGGAGAAGGTCTGGATACATTTCTAGATGTAAAAATATAACAAGTTGTAGTGACCAGGATTCTGGAGAAGGGTCTGGATACATTTCTAAATGTAATATAACAAGTTAAAGTGACCAGAATTCTGGAGAAGGGTCTGGATACATTTCTAGATGTAATAATATAATTAGCTATAGTGACCGGGATTCTGGAGAAGGGTCTGGATACATTTCTATATGTAATAATATAACAAGTTATAGTGTCTAGGATTCTGGAGAAGGCTCTGGAGACATTTCTATATGTAATAATATAACAAGTTATAGTGACCGGGATTCTGGAGAAGGGTCTTGATACATTTCTATATGTAATAATATAACAAGTTATAGTGTCTAGGAGTCTTGAGAAGAGTCTGGAGACATTTATAGATGTAATAACATGTTCTAGTGACCAGGATTCTGGAGAAGGGTCTAGATACATTTCTAGATGTAATAATATAACAAGTTATAGTGTCTAGGATTCTGAAGAAGGGTCTGGAGACATTTCTAGATGTAATAATATAACAAGTTATAGTGACCGGGACTCTGGAGAGGGGTCGTTGATCCATTTATTCTGATTGCCAGATTGGAGTTGTGAAGGAATTTTTTCCCTAAAATTAGGACAATTGGCTTCTACCTCATGAGGGTTTCTTGCCTTCCTCTGGATCAACACTTTAGCAAAATGGACTGAACTGGATGGAAGAATGTCTTTTTTCGGCCTGACAAACTATGTAACTATGTAACTCCCCCCCGCCCCCCAAAGTATATTTTTGCTTTCCCAGCACATTTTATGAAACAGTCAACAGCAACATTAAAAAACAAATTTTGTCCCACAAAAAACAAGCCCTCATGTGACTATGTAAATGGAAAAATAAGTGAAGAGATAAAATCTTTTTTTGTCTAATAAAATATATCATAATGTGAGAGCATTAAGACTTTTATATGGTTCTTTATGGTGTTTTTTCATCTTGGACATTTTTTATTCACAGTATATGGCTTTGCAAGAGCTTTGACCATTAAAAACCATTTTTTTCAGGATGACATGGTGCAGGATGGTACACAAAATACTGTACAAAATAATGTTACAAAAGAGAGAGAGGTCAATGATCTATTAAATTTTGGGGAACTCAGAGCTATTTCAGATTTATGCAGTTTGAGGGCAGAAGGAAATATAGAATTTACTGATCCTAATAAATTTGTTGTTTCCAATTCCCGATGCTATCCGGTGAACTCACGTCCAAGTATTTTAGACACATTTCAGGAAACTATAGAACAAGATCTGATTGAACTAGCAATATCATCAAACAACAAGAACAAAAGTAAAAATTTAAGCCAACAGGAGTTCACAGCCCTTAAGCATCTTAAAAATGATCAGTCGATCATAGTAAAAATGGCGGATAAAGGGGGAGCCGTGGTGGTTGTAGACGCCGGAATAAATGAGAAGTGAAAAATTGAGATGCTAGGTGACGCCAACACATACCGCAGGTTAACAGGAGATCCGACAAAAAATTTCCAGAATTCTTTGAAGAAAATTTTGATGGAAGGGATACAAATGGGAGTACTAACGTCTGATATGGCAGATAAACTTTATGTGGAATTTCCCCAAATCCCCATAATACATTCACTCCCAAAAGTGCACAAGGAGATATTCCCACCACCATTACGCCCTATAGTTAGTGGAATTGGTTCCTTCAGCGAGAGGATAGGGGCATGGGTAGACAATTTATTGCAACCCCTGATTCCATTAATACCAGGATTCTTAAAGGATACCAAACAGGTCATAGGTATTATGGAACAAATACAATGGCAACACAACTTTATTTGGCTTGCGTGTGATGTAACTGCACTCTATCCCTCAATGCCACATGATTTATCATTGACGGCATTAGGTAGTTTTTTGAAGAAATATAGTCCTTATGATCCAAGACTAAATGAGTTTCTCATTGTAGTCGTAGAATTTCTTTTAACACACAACTTTTTTTCATTCAATAAAGAGTTTTTCTTACAGCTGAGGGGAGCCTCAATGGGGGCCAAGTTCTCCCCTTCGCTAGCCAATATTTTTATGGCGATGTGGGAGGAACAATATCTGTTTTCTGATAATAACAACTTTGCCTCCCATATCAGGTGGTATGGAAGATATATAGACGATCTCCTCCTGATATGGGAGGGCCCCCCAAATATGGCACTCGACTTTGTTAATTACATCAACATCAACCCTATGAATTTAAAATTCACGTACTCCATTCAACAGGATACAGTTAACTTTTTAGACATATCCCTGCATGGGATTCCAAATATTGAAATACAAATTAGGCCATATACCAAACCCTCTTCCTCTAATTCCATCCTACATGCCACATCATGTCATCCGACCCATGTGGTCAAGAATATACCCACTGGTGAACTAGTATGAACTAAAAGGAATTGCAGTAATGAGAAAGAATTTTTGACTCAACAAGACAAGGTCATTAAAAAATTAAAATCACGAGGATACTCAGATAGGGTATTACAGCAAAGCATTAAAAAGGTGGAATCAATACCAAGAGAGAGGCCGATTAACAGTAGTTCAAAAGAGCATAACAATAGGATCAATCAAAGATTTGAGGGAACGACATTTAGCACTACATATTCTCCGCAGTATAAAAAGATAGTAGATATTGTCAAAAAACATCTCCCTATGTTGAGAGTACATCCCCAACTATGGGTAATAATTGACAAAGGAGTTAGATTTGTTTCAAAAAAAGCCAGCAATGTGGGATCTATGATCTCTCCAAGCCAATACCTTAGCCCTGAACATACAACCAGGACATGGCTTCAATATAAAGGCTCCTACAAATGTGGACACACTACTTGTATAACATGCCATTTCATGGAGATTGGTAGCAAATTTAAATCATGCGTAACTGGGAAAAACTACGATGTATATCAGTATATCAACTGTAACACCAGAAACGTAGTATACTTAATCTGGTGTGATATATGCCAATTGCAATATGTGGGGTGTACGACCACTCACCTTAAAGTCCGCATTAGACGTCATCTGTGTGATGCTAGGAAGGATACCTGGAGGCATGATATGTCAGCAGTCTCCAAACACTTCATTGAAGCTCATTCAGGGGACACTAGTTCCTTGCACGTAATGGGTATACAAAGAGTGTTTCCACCAAAGAGAGGAGGTAATGTACGGGATGCTCTATTGAGAAATGAGGCAAAATGGATTTTCAATTTACAAACTAGATATCCTCAAGGCCTCAACATCAAATATGATATTCTATACCATTATTGAATGGCATTGGGATCAGAAATAATTTTATTACTATATAATCCTATTCCTTTATCCAGTTCTCTATTATTACCTAAAAATATATATATACAGGTCCATATCTAGTCCCGATAATCTTTTGTATTATACATGTTTATATGTTTTTACACAACTTTTTTGTTTGTTTTTTACCATACATATATTTGTGTCGATGTACATTTTGGATGTTGTGGGGTTAATTTTACCATCCAATTAATGACAGCATTACGCAACATCCGGCTGGCTATATAAGAACGGAGTGTGGAAACACACGCCAGACCTAGACTAAGATATTCTCATATCGAAACGCGTCATTCCGCAGCATATCGGGCATGATTTAGTGTTACCCCGTCTCATGGTGGTTGTGCCCCACGTATTATGGACATTTGCTTTGCCGCATGAATGTAAGTTTTTAAATTATTTTTTCTATTAAAGATGTGGAATTTTAAATTGCTTGCAAGGGTGCCTGTCTTACTACATCAGTCGACAATATACTAAAGGTGGATGCTGGTTCTGTTTTTTGTTTTCTCATACTAGTGGGCCGGCGGAGTTTCCGGCTTTCCGTGCATTCACACACCTGAGCAATCCTAATGAACGGAAGGTGAAGCTGAACAAATCTTGGTAATTATTCACTTGGTTTGAACTCTGCTGTTTCGTGCTTCACCAATACCCATACTGCACAAGGGTTTTATTTGTATTTACTACATATGGATCGCTACTTTATAATATTTGTCATGGAGACTGATAGACTGTCTAAAGCGGCGATCCTGTTCAATAGCGGCAATAGCAGCACTAGCACAACCACCACGGGGGCACATAGTGATCTAAAAATGACTTTCTTGAAATTGGAATCACTTAAGAAAAAGGAAACCAGAATCTGGTGGGATCAAACCACACTCAGTAATTATGTGATGAAACAAATGATCCCAAGAGGCCTCAGAATACGTAAAAACGTCACTTCAGTTTTTCCGCAGGAGTTTACCGATGCATGGCAGAACATCTTATCCCAATGCTCACTAAAACTTATGGAGCTAATTATCCAATATGAAAAGAAAAAATTAGACGAATTGAAAGTCGATATTGATGCTTTGGAAAACACACTATCAGAATTACAACATACAACTGAATATACGGAATGCAATAATGCCATGAACAACAATATCAACAAACTAGAGGAATACATTATGAAAATAAAGAAATCAAAATTTGATAGAGACACCGATGACTACAAACGAGGGGAAGTGTATACATGGCATGGCCGTACTCGCAATCCCAGATCAATCTTAAAGCAACAAGCACCGCATAAAGAGAGTGATAGACATATTAGCTTTTCGGATATAGAATCTGGTGCCGAGCAATCGTCTTCATCCACGTTGGATGGCTACCTGGACAATACCAATTCCACAAATGATACACGGGCTAACACCAGGATGAATACTCGATATTACTTGAACAGTATGCAATCTCCTTTTTTACAAGAAGAACTAGGAGAGCGGGACGGAAGCACAAGAGGGGGTCGCAGCAATTATCGACGCCGCAAGAGGAGAACCCGGTTTTGAACCTATCCGCCCATATACTCTCTGAAATGGACATTCGGGTACTATCTCGTGGCCTGAACTTTGCTCCAACAAATACCTTTGATGTCTTTGACACAGTCATCGACATCAATCGCTTTGCAAGAGCTTTGACCATTAAAAACCATTTTTTTCAGGATGACATGATACAAGAGGGTACACTAAATACTGCACAAAATAATGTCACAAAAGAAAGAGAGGTCAATGATCCATTAAATTTTGGGGAACTTAGAGCCATTTCAGATTTATGTAGCTTGAGGGCAGAAGGAAATATAGAATTTACTGACCCTAATAAATTTGTTGTTTCCAATTCCCGATTTTATCCGGTGAATTCACGTCCAAGTATTTTAGATACGTTTCAGGAAACAATAGAACAAGATCTCATTGAACTAGCAATATCATCAAACAATAAGAACAAAAATAAAAATCTAACCAAACAGGAGTTCATAGCCCTTAAGCACCTCAAAAATGATCAGTCGATCATAGTAAAAATGGCGGATAAAGGGGGAGCCGTGGTGGTTTTAGACGCCGGATTATATGAGAAGTTAAATCTTGAGATGTTAGGTGACTCCAATACTTACCGCAGGTTAACAGGAGATCCGACAAAAATTTTCCAAAATTCCTTGAAGAAAATTCTGATGGAAGGGGTTTTAATGGGAGTACTAACATCTGATATGGCAGACAAACTTTATGTGGAATTTCCCCAAATCCCCATAATACATTCACTCCCAAAAGTGCACAAGGAGATATTCCCACCACCATTACGCCCTATAGTTAGTGGAATTGGTTCCTTCAGCGAGATAATAGGGGCATGGGTAGACAATCTATTGCAACCCTTGATTCCATTAATACCAGGATTTCTAAAAGATACCAAACAGGTTATAGGTATAATGGAACAAATACAATGGCAACATAATTTTATTTGGCTTACGTGTGATGTAGTTGCACTATATCCCTCAATGCCACATGATTTATCTCTGACGGCATTAGGTAATTTCTTGAAGAAATACAGTCCTTATGATCCAAGACTAAATGAGTTCCTCATTGTAGTCGTAGAATTTCTTCTAACACACAATTTTTTCTCATTCAACAAAGAATTTTTCCTCCAGCTGAGGGGAGCCTCAATGGGGGCTAAGTTCTCCCCTTCGCTAGCTAATATTTTTATGGCGTTGTGGGAGGAACAATATCTGCTTTCTGACAATAACAACTATGCCTCCCATATCAGGTGGTATGGAAGATATATAGACGATCTCCTCCTGATATGGGAGGGCTCCCCCAATACGGCACTCGACTTTGTTAATTACATCAATATTAATTCTATGAATTTGAAATTTACGCACTCTATCCAACAGGATACAGTTAATTTTTTAGACATATCCCTACAGGGGATTCCAAGTATTGAAATACAAATCAGGCCATATATTAAACCATCTTCTTCTAATTCCATCTTACATGCCACATCATGTCATCCGAACAATGTGGTCGAGAACATACCCACCGGTGAACTAGCACGAACAAAAAGGAATTGCAGTAATGAGAAAGAATTTTTGACTCAACAAGACAAGGTCATTAAAAAATTAAAATCACGAGGATACTCAGATAGGGTATTACAGCAAAGCATTAAAAAGGTGGAATCAATACCAAGGGAGAGGCTGATTAACAGTAGCTTAAATGAGTATAACAATAGGGCCAAACAAAGATTTGAGGGTACGACTTTTAGTACTACATATTCTCCGCAGTATAAAAAGATAGTAAATATTGTCAAAAAACATCTCCCTATGTTGAGAGTACATCCCCAACTACGGGAAATAATCGACAAAGGAATCAGATTTGTTTAAAAAAAAAGCCAGTAATGTGGGATCTATGATCTCTCCAAGCCATTACCTCAGCCCTGAACATACAACCAGGACATGGCTTCAATATAAAGGCTCCTACAAATGTGGACACTACTGTATAACATGCCATTTCATGGAGATTGGTAGCAAATTAAATCATGTGTAACTGGGAAAAATACGATGTATATCATTATCAACTGTAACACCAGAAACGTAATATATTTAATCTGGTGTGATATATGCCAATTGCAATATGTGGGGTGTACGACCACTCACCTTAAAGTCCGCATTAGACGCCATCTGTGCGATGCCAGGAAGGATACCTGGAGGCATGATATGTCAGCAGTCTCCAAACACTTCATTGAAGCTCATTCAGGGGACACTAGCTCCTTCCACGTAATGGGTATACAAAAAGTGTTTCCACCAAAGAGAGGAGGGGAATGGACGGGATGCTCCCATTTAGAAAAGGGGGCAAAATGGATTTTTAATTTAAAAACTAGATATCCTCAAGGCCTTAAAATCAAATATGATATTCTATTTCCCTTATTGAAAGGCATTGGGGTAGAAATTTTTATTACTTTATAAACCCATTTCCCTTTTTCCAGTCCTTATTAATTTCCTAAAAAAAATATTTTTTAAAAGGTCCATATCTAGTCCGTTTAAACTTTTTTATTATACATGTTTATATGTTTTTACACAACCCTTTTTTTTTTGTTTTTTACCCTCAAGAAATTTTTGTCGATGTTTCATTTTGGATGTTGTGGGGTTTTTTTTACCATCCAATTAATGAAGGGATTCGAAAAATTTGGTGGCTATATAAGAAAAGGATTTGGAAAAAAACGCCAGAACCCAGACTAAAATTTTTTCATATTTGAAACGTGTCGGTCCGCAGATATCGGGCAAGATTTAGTTTTTTACCCGCTCCATGGTGGTTAGCCCCAGTATTTTGGACATTTGCTTTTGCCGCATGAATGTAAGTTTTTAAAATTTTTTTTTCTATTAAAAAATGTGGAAATTTTTAAACTGCTTGAAAAGGGGCCCCCTTTTTATAAATCAGTCGACAATATACTAAAAGGGGGGATGTGGTTTTGTTTTGTTTTCCTAAAATTATAGTGTCTAGGATTTGAAGGGGAAAGGGGCTAGATACATTTTTAGATGTAATTTAAAATAACAAGGTTTTTAGTGTCTAGGATTCTGAAGAAGGGTCTGGAGCATTTTAGATGTAATAATTTAAAAAATTTTTAGTGGAACCGGGACTTGGAGGGGGGGTTGTTTGTTTCCCTTTATTCTGATTGCCAGAAATTTGGGGTTGTGAAGGGAATTTTTTTCCCTTTAAAATTTGGACAATTTGGTTTTACCTCAAAGAGGGTTTTTTGCCTTCCCCTGGATCAACACTTTAAACAAAAAAGGATGAAAATGGGGGATGACGAATGTCTTTTTTTCCCGGGTGGCAAATTTTGTAAATATGTAAAATCCCCCCCACCCCTCCCAAAATTTAAATTTTGCTTTCCCCGAAAATTTTTTTGGGAAAAAGTCAACAAAAACATTAAAAAACAAATTTTGTCCCTAAAAAACAAGCCCTAAAGTGACTTTGTAAAAAGGGAAAAATGGGAAAAGATAAAAATTTTTTTTTTCTAAAAAAATATATATTTAAAGTGAGAGCATTAAAACTCTTTTGTGGGGTTTTTTAAAGGTTTTTTTCATCTTGGACATTTTTTATTCACAGTATATGGCATTAATGTCTGACTGATGTGAGTTTTCGAGACTAGAAGTCCCTTATACCGGTCCCATCCTCAGTCCTGCTTTAGTAACGATGCTGGTGGAGCAGCACACAATACAAGACGCTTTAGAGCAGTCACATTGTCAAGTTGGAAATTTAAGGAAAAAAAACATCAAAAGTCTGTTACATCATTATATTCTTATTAAGCTCATCAGATAGTTTGTTAGAATGCTTTTACTGCTATACATCCTTATCAAAGTATCAGATATCTCTCACACAGCTTTCCTTGAGACAGATGCAGTGTCTGCTAGAAGCCAGATTCAAGGACTTCCTCCCCCCCCAGATAAAAAAAGAGGAGAGCGTTTGGGGTTGTGTCATATCAGCTAATGCTTCATATGTACATGCAAAAATTTTAACTTTTCTCGACCACCAATTAACCAATCATGTAGTGATAAAATAGTCATGTGATTAAAAAGTTCTATTGGAATGTAATTTACTGTGATTAAACTTCAGATTACATGTCCGAAACGGAAGGTGTCGGTCGTGTTTTCTTGAGCTCTGGCTGCTGGCAGTAATAATAATAATATGTTCGGAGGAGCATTTAATTGGATAAGGAGTGGATAAAAGATAGATTCCACACCTGATTTAATCATCTTGACAGTGGTGCCGTGACCTCAAACGTCCGAGGACTATCCGGAGGGGGGCTGACGTCTTACCATCGACTGCACGGTCCTGGAGTGCCCGAATCACTTGGGGCCTAATCAACCCCACAGAAATAGGTAAGTTAGCAGACCTTTAGTCTGTGACTTATCTGTTTTTCGGACATTCTTGTGAAGGTCTTTTGGTGGTTGTCGCCTCCCTTAGGAGACCTGTGTAAGCGTTCAGGTGTGCCTCTAGCGTGTGCTCCGGTACAGGTGTGCGTATTATATGTGTATACCTTTAAACGCTACCAATTAATGCCTCTGCTTGTTGCTCTGTAAAGTATACGTGACTGGATAGTGTATTTTCCTTTCAGTATCATATTTCTGTGTAGGTCAGGAGCTGGGCTCCTGATGGGAAAAAAATGAGATATCATAGATAAGCAATACACTACGTCGAAATCCCCAAAGAAGCATTTTTTGCTATCTTTCATACATGAAAAAACTTGAGGACTCTCGGTTCACTATCATGATCAGAACATGTTTAAGCTGCCCACGACTTCAACGTGGTCTCAAATAGGGCAGTCCTATCCTAAACTTTACCTCTCAATTGAGCCAATCAGGCCTCTCAGGGGGTCACCGCCCTCCATTATTAAGAGAAAAAATAAAAAAACCCAAACCTGAAAGCTGCCCCTTCTTAGGGAACAGCCTGTAGGGGTGGGCGGGGACAAAAACCCAAAAAAGGAAGCCCCCCTTCCTTTCCTTAGGTTAAAATCAATGTACACCAATAAAACGTTTTTTCTGCAACAAAACATTTCGAAAAAAACGATCAAACTGGGTGCCACGGCGGGTGCGGCAACATGAAAATTATCATGTACACACACAGACCCCCCACCGGGCACATTTCTGAAAAAAAGGGCAATACACAAAGTCGAAATCCCTAAAGAAATTTTTGCTATCATATACATGAAAAAACTTTGAGCTTCGGTTCCATATCATGCAGAACATTTTAAGTGCCCGGGGGGGGGGGGGGACTTCAAGTTTTCTCAAATTGGGCATCCTTCCTATCTTTCCCCTCTAAAATTGACCCAAATGGCCTCTCATGGGTCCCGCCCTCCATTTTCAGAGAGAAAAATAAAAAACCCCCCAACCCTGAAAAGCTCCCTTTTCTTATGAAAGCCTGTGAGTGGGCGGGGACAGAAACCCAAAATGGAAGCCCCCCTTCCTTTCCCATATAGGTTAAAATCAATGTACCCCAAGTAAAGTATTTTTTGCACACAAAAACTTTTTAAAAAAAACGTATGAAAACCCGGGGTGCATGGCGGGCTGGGGCCCAATGTAATTATACATGTACCACACAGACCGCCACCAGCGGCACATTTCTGCAAAAAGGGCAATACACTACGTCGAAATCCCTAAAGAAGCATTTATGCTATCTATCATACATGAAAAAACTTTGAGACTCTCAAAGTTTTATCATAGATAAGCGACCCGGTCGAAGGGAACCAAAGCCTGTCATAAGTTATATAGAGTTATATATACAGATAAGTTATATACATACTGTATATAGTTAGACAGATGATCTGCATTCCTAAAGAGAACTGGCCAATTGCCAAAGCCTGTTATAGTTAGACAGACGATCTGAAGAAAACTGGTTAAAGCTTAACCAAAGCCTGCTATAGTTATAGACAGACGATCTGGTTAGCCTGTTATACAGATGGTGTTGTGGAATCTATCCCCAGGCTTTGGGCCTGCTCAGTCTTCCACGATCAAATGACAACGCGTTGGATCCAGATCAAGGTTTGATCAGAACAATTTTATTATAATTTACAGCACCTTTTAAATGCTTCAGGCGTGTTCATTAAAAATAGGGGTTACATAACAACCCAAACAGTAAATACAGCTTCATTATGCCCCCCAATAGGTTTCAAAAGGGGTGTCCCTTGAATTACTATTAATCAGGATCATTTCAATATGTGACAGCTTATACATTTTTAAAAACATTAACCCAAAATTTAACATTTCACCTAGAAAAAAAAAATTTGAGAAAAGAAAAATTTTTAGGTCATTCTGACCCTCATTCTGGGGGTTATCAAAAAATACCCTTTAAAAGGTCAATAACTGATTTTCCCTAGCAAAAATTCCCCCATGTTTTATTTACAAAAGTGTCAGCTGTCAAAATGATTTTATTGAATCATTTTCTTTCAAAAAAGGCGGGGTTTATAAATTTTGAAAAAATGGAGGTTTTAATTTAAAAAAATTTAATATAGCAGTTACAATTACCCCCAATTACCAAACAAGGGTTTATAGACAGAAATCTTGGTTTCTGATAGCCTTTTTTAAAATAACAGAAGATCTTGGTTCCTGATAGCCTGTTTTATAAAACAGAAGATCTTTTTTTCTTATAGCCCTTTTTTATATAGACAAAGGGTTTTGGTTTTGATAGCCTGTTATTAAAACAGATAAATGCGCTTTTTTTTTTGGAGAATATTTTAGATTATGTACGACAGAAGACTTTGATTGTGGTTAGATATGGTTGGGATTAATCCAACTACACAGTGTTAATTTTTTTTGTTTTAATTAGGAAAAAAAAATGCATTCGGGGTTTAAATTTAAATTAGCTACATCATTTGTTATCTTTCACACTGAAATTCTGGAGAGGTATAACTTTGGCCGATTAAAGCATCTGTTGGGGGTAGCTCTGCGGGGACATTTCCCCCTTCGGCTTAAGGGACTGAAAAATTATGCGCTCAGTCAAAAAAGGTGCTTTAGAGTAGTTTGACGAAGAAAAAAAGAAGAAAAAATTATATATGGACTTGAGAAAAAAAAAAAAATCATAATTCCCTCTGGTAATGAGTATAAATCATGAAGGATAAACTAGCTTTTTGAGACAAGCACTGAAAGAACTAATGATGTTTACAAAGTTAGTTACATTAAAAAGAATGTGAAAATAAGAAGTTTGAGGAAGGGCACATGTTTAAAAGGGGGTGTCCGGCCCCGCCATTCCAAGAGGGATTTTCAGAGTTGGTGGACTGAGTAACAAAAATTCCCTTAACACTAAAGTTGTGTGATTGTGGGAGGGAACGTACAACACTGATTACACTTTGTATTTCCCTCATTTCCCCCCCCCTTTTTTTCCCTGTCCCGTGCCGAACCGCCCATTATTTTCTGTGCATTTTTTTGAAGTCCAAACTTCTCTGTAGGAAAAAAAAAACCAAACCCCGCCCTTTGCATTTTCCTGTGGCCATACTTGTAGTCCAAAGCAACAAAAACCCCGAATTTGGGGTTGAAGTTAACAGGCCATCTTATACACCAACATTCCGGGACCCCTATCCCCTTCCTGCACTTCATTTGTTACTACTAATGAAACATTGATATAAAACTGTCGAGTGTAACCTTTGTCAGCCCCCGAAAACACAAAACCAGCCCCACAACCATATCCCCTGGCCCCCCCCCCCCCCCCCCCACCCCCCTCCCCCCCCCCCGAAGCCGCTATTTTGACTTTCAAAGCTAATGGAGAAAAAGACGGGGAGGGGGGACAAGTGCCATTGCACAGGTTTTTGTCAGGGACTCACATCTGAAACCCAAATTTAAAGGACCCAGTATTTTTTTTATTGTACAGATCACACGCGTTGGGGAAGGACAAAAATTACTCAGAAACCCCCCATTGATTTCCCCTGGGATAGCCCACATTTCCATCTCAACTCCCGAAAACACATACCATTGGACAAATACTTGTAAACCCAAAGGGTGAATTTTGGACCCTAAAATGAAAAAAATTCACCCTTTTTTTTTTTTTTGTACGTTCATTACCTAAATTTTGGGGACCCAAAACCACTCTTACCTTCAAAGGGGGGGGAATATTGTTTTTCAGGATATCGGCAGTTGTCAACCCTGAAAAGGGCAATCTCCGAATCGTGGTGGATGGGGGCCAAAATTTTTTCATTATGGTGGTAGAGAGATACAGCAACCCCTGTGAGACTTCGTTTTAGTTCTGGTGGCGTGCCTTTTCCCCTTTTCCACTGATCGTCCTCGAGCAGGAAGATTAAACTGTGATTACATTTCCAGTTTGGACCCTATATTTAATAAAGTATCCCATAACAATTGTGTTCGCTGCGAAACAAATATAATAACGTACTTCAAGTGGCCCAAGTGAGAAGTTCCAACCCCTTTTCCTAACCGCTCATTTCTTTGGATCTTTGTTTTTTCCCCCCAACGAATGTGACAGGCCATACTCACCGCTTTCTTGGCACAAGCCAATTCCTCCAGTACGGAAATAGGATTGGTACTTCAAACGCTAGGGCCCAAATGTTGAAGACTACATGGCTCTCCCTTACTCAAACCACTAATTTCCCCCAGGAAACTTCCCCCTACCCCAGGGTATAACCCAGGTTTCAAACTACCCCCACTTTCCCTCACCACCAAAACCCAGATTTAGCAGGGATTACCCCTACCTTTGGCAGACAACCCCCATCACCCCTCAGCCATGGATTCCTTTTCCCTTGGGTTCACCTTCTCATGCATCAGACCAGTAAGTCCCCCCGGATAAAACCATTACATGCCTTTTACATCGAAAAAAGTCAATAATTACGACCCAAATCCCAGCCCCTGTTTACTTTTGGCCTATCACAAGTTCTAAAAGAAGACATGTTGTGGACATCAGTGAAATCATTGGGGAAGAGTTCTCCCGTCTCTTCATTCTGGGCCCAAGGGAAAAGCTTGGTAACCCTCGTGATACTTAATTCTATAATTTTCCTACTGAATCTGTGGAAAATTTTTATCACGGATGTCTGCCTTATTCCACCCCATGGATTTGCATGAAACTAAAGTACAAAAATCCCTTTTAAAACGGCGATTGTTATAGGTTATTTAAAAACTACTTGGGATTTGAAACTATTCAAGCGAATATGCAAGAAAGGAAGTACTCTCTCCAAGCAAGGACAGACTGATTCATCCCAACAATTGAAGAAAGTTTAAAAAGTGCCCTATTTCAAGACTCCCACGGGCCCCATGCCCGCCAGACACCATATTTTAAATCAAACAATGCAAGTTCTCCCTGGTTATAACTACAAAATAATAAAAGAACGGTTCGCGACCTTTCCAAACCACCTTGGGGGACAAGGCGAATCAGAAAACTTGTTTTTTACTCAACCGATCCGGAATACCTGAGGGAGTGCCGCGCAAAGCTTGTGACAATAAAAGGGAAACCTTTTCTACCAATGGACGCAATATACAATACCCCCCAAATATAATCAACTTCCCCTCAGTATCAAGTTTTTTAAAATTTAAACCGTCAAAAGTCAACCAAAAAAAACAACGCAGACCTCATCCTACAAAAATAAAACCATTCTTGGGCCGCAAGTTACCAATCTTAACCATAGTCAGTGCAAAAAGATTCCCAAAAATGAATCTTATCCCCTCTTATCAACCCCGATCCTCCCATCGTCCTTCCATAGGATTCCGGCAAAAATAGTTACCGTTTTACTCAATGCTTCAGAAACAACTGTAAGTCATTCTGAACCCGTGTTGACCGTCAATCTTTAAAAATTTTGGCCCCCCAAATTCCGTATCTTGTGATAAGGTGCAGCCAGATCGGTTCTAAAACTTCTGACTTTCCACCAGCGTTAACTTTCCTGACTACATTCATGCATTGAAGTGGATGGACGACCAAAACCCGACTTGCCAACCTCCCTGTCCAAATGGAATCATGGACTCCCGTCTAACTATTATCTCTCCTAATTACCCCAATAATCTGCATGAAGTGATCTTCTACAAGATGAATGCTCTATCAGATATAATTCTTCTGGAATGTTTTGGACTACAATACTCCAATTTCACATCAAGCTCGACATGCTGTTCCCGCCTTTTCACTGTTTTATCCCCATCAAGAATACCTCCCGAACTTTGACACAATTTCCTCCTGAAAATTTGGGTCTAAAGGGCCGAGATGTCGGGACCTTCCAGTCTCACCTGTGCTTTTCTTTTGAAAGGGGTGCTCCCCCCTCGCTTGCCTCGATATCCTTTAAAATGACCAAGAACAAACTCTGGGGTTCACAAATAGAACTTCCTGGAAATGAGGTGCTACCCCTTGTTTCCCGCCCAAAAACACCTCGGTTCTTGTTCACAAGAAATGTGTATCCCTTGGTGAACCTCACTGAAAATAATATTTGGTGAGGGAAGATAGGAGAAGTCATGTGATGGTGTACGGATTGTGAGAACCTGTGTCCCCGAAAGCGCTTTGTCATGTATCTCCTCAATCCGAGTACGCCTGTCTTCAGCGGCTCAAAACTTCATCGTAGTCTATGGTTTTCTGCATATGTCTCGTTATGAGGTGCGTGTGCACTAACAAGGGGAGAGACTAGTGCAAAATACACACAATCTGCGTTGTCAAGATATATGGTGAGTACTGTGTCGTACCACCTGGACGAGGATGCTTCAATGGGGGGCAAAGAATCTCACCCAACCAGGGTTGGAGTCTGACAAGCCCTGAAGGGCGACTTGTATGAATATTCATACTTGTGTGCACCTGATTTCCAACTATGTCAAGTCAAGCACTGACTTGAGTCGTTCTTCAACATTATGGCATTAAATCAAAACTTGCCAAGTCCTCACCTCGTCTAAGCGCACCAATGGTGTTCTAATAGAGAGGGTTGAGATTTCCTCAGCCAATTGCATATCACAGGGTGTGACGCGCCAAACTCACTGATTATCACAGTGTGATCGGGAAAAAGAGTGATATAGTGATGGGCTACAGTGTTCTTATCACCGAAACATCTAAAACAGAAATTCAAAGGATTTTCTAAGGAACATCGGTCATTTTCTGATCGTCAATGGACTAACCCAATGCCATCCCTGTCTTATGCGGAAGTTTTCACTATTCTTTTCAAGGGATTATAGATTAGACACCAAATTAATGTCTTACTTGGAGCACAAGAGTGATTTTCAAAGCCTGAAAAAAAATTATCTCTAATGCAAGTCCGGCTCTGGGAATCTGCTGTGAGTACTCACGCCTTTATGAACTTCTCCTATTTTGAGAAGGACTATTGTGTGCCATGCGGTCAGAAGTCTGTACACAAGAATAACTATTGTCGAGAGCGTCATGGGAGACTGCGTGGATAGTATTCTTGCAAGTTAGACGCGTCCAGTGTTGCAGGGATCTGTTCCTAATTTGCTCAGAGCTGATCATTGGCTGCACAAGATCTTCTGATAAAACTGAAGAATAATTTTTAGGCCATAGGTCAATGGTTTTGGGCTCACTACAAAAGGGATCCTGAAACAGGTCGCAGCAAAACCTCATCTCAGTAAAAAGCGCCCTTCCGTATACAATGCCACATCTACTGAATGCTGAAAATGTACTTTGAAGGAGCTGTATACTCTCGAACCCAGCAGCTCTGACTTCGCTCGCTCAAGGGAGAGATAGATGAAGGAATGAGTGGTCATGTTACACACGTAGATGAAGACCGTAGACTGTCAGGGGATGTGTGAAACCATCGTTGTGACTGTCTTTGGACAAGCGGGAGGCTGAAGCTGCTCGCATGCTTGCCTACTGGTACTCTACATCCAAGTTTGGAGAGGCCCCACGATATATGATGGTCTCACAGAGGATCCAGATATTGTGTGGACGATCAAGGAGCGATTCCATGCCAGGAATTTGCTGGGGTGTACTTGCAGAAGAACCGTGAGGATGGCATTCACGCTTACCTTCAGAGGATGCAGCCAGTATAGGTGAACCTCTGGGCTGTTAAACAGAAGCTTGTAAGCTCGCCCGAAGAGAACGAACGTGAAAACCATATACACTGAACTCAGCCTATGATACTCTTGGCCTGAAGTGGGCTGTGCCAGGTTCCAGACAAGGATAGTGGAACGCCCATAAAGAATGCAAGAACGCCATTCAGACTCGGATGCATTGCCGACCTATAGAATGATGCCCTGCTCAACAGTGGTACGTTGTGGAAGGTGTCTGCAAAGGTGCCATGAATGAATTTATTTGAGGATCCGTGGATTGTGTAAAGGATCACCTCAATAGGAGACTGGGTGCAAGGTGCACACAGCTAGTCCTCCAGAGATTCGAGAGGAAGCAGGAGTGGACTGGCCTATATTGTGCTGACAGGAGAAGAGAAGAAATATAGAGAATGTGAGTAAGATGAGTAAGAGAATTTGAGAGAAGAATATAACAGAGAATTGGAGAAGAAAGAAAGGAGATGTGAGAAAGAAAGGAATGGAGAATGTAAAAGAAGAAAGTGAGAGTGAAGAAAAGGAAGGGAAAACGAATATGAGGTGAGAATAAAGAAGAATGAAAGATAGTGAGAGAGAAACAAGAAGAGAAGAACCAAGGGAACGCAAGGTCGCCATTGATCCAAGGTGTTTAAACCTGTGTGTGAGAGCGATTCCAAAAAACAACGTGAACAAGCTGGAAGCGAAAGGAAAGGTCGAGGCTGGGCGGGAAAATTTTTTGGGGGGGGGGGGTGGAGCAGAGATTGACGCACCCAGAGATAGATTTGGAGGAAAGGGTGAAAATAGGACTTTTGTTTTACCAAGGGCAGATTTATGTATTCCAAGTTGTGAGTAATAAGGGGCTCATGATACGTACCATCAGCATAAATATAATGATAAATAATTTTGTAATTTATTATAGGCGCCAACGACTGATTCCGCATCGATACTTGTTACAAAATTAGAGGGTGAGATGTACATTACAGACATTACACTAAGAGAATAAGAATCTTACAAATGAGACAACGAGGTCATGGAGGACCAACTGCTCGCCGAGGTGCCTTAGCAATATTATATTATGGTTGTATGGTGGAGGAAAGAAAGTGGTGTAGAAGGAGAGTGCTCAGGGTTTGTACTATGGTCCATCCATGTTACATAAATAAGAGGTGGTTTACATAGAAAAATTGGGTGACCCAGCCCACCCTCTGGACAGTAACATCTAGTATACAGTAAGTGTCCTGTGAGTGCCTAGGTGTAGAGTGACAGGTAGATCGAATAGCAGTTGTAGGGATTCTTAGTTAGGCCAGGTCTGAGAAGATGTTTGTACTGAGGGGCCCGTCTTAAACTGTGAGAGGGTTTTGTGGAATGTGTGCTTGATCCGCCCGACGGTTAGCATACTTCTCCATAGGGGGAACCGGTGCTGGCACGTGTGAAATCTTCGGAGGACGGGCATGGGAGGTTCGATGATTGAGGAAGTAGAGTCTGGATTATCATCGCTAGGTGCGCGAGTAGTAGGGTTTTTAGAAGGGTGGTTAGACGAGAAGATGAGGGAGCGAGATGTGTTTAGGTGAGGGAGAAAAGCATGATGGAGAGCTTTATGGTGTGAGAGTGGTGTGTTTATCGTTTTATTCATGTACTGGATGGTGGATCTAACGATTCCGTGTGGTAGTGTACTGACCTACAGGGTAGAGCATCAGGTATAGCGGTGGAAGAAGAGAAGACAATCATGGCTGCTGCATTCAGAGAACAGATTGATCAGAGGCGCTGAGAGGGGTTAGCAGGAGCTGAGTGTTAAAGTTAGGATAACAACGAATAAGCCAATAGGGAGTTGGAGTAGTTCTAAGGGCTACGAGAGTCGTAATAAGTGAGCAACAATGGAGGGTTTGCAGCTGTTTTCCACAGTAGAGACCAAAAGTGAACGGATTTTTGGTGAAGATGTTGCTTAGAGGTGCAGTATCGCTCAGGGAGCGGGCAAGGGATTGGCTTGATAAGGGTGGAATGGACAGTATTAGTGAAGTTAGTATTTGACACCCTAGCGCACGCGGGGCCTGCTGCCATAGGAGTGTATGTGAGTGTGCAACAACTGAGACCGAAGAATTCAGCAGGGTAGGGTGTGGTTTAGAAGATGTGTGGAAAGACGATAAGGAAGTTCGGTTGAGTGAGGTTTGAGTTTCAGATGGAGAGGAAGGCAGTGATGTCAGAGCAGCGGACAGAAAGTCACTGGTGTAGTTTAGTACGTCTAAAGCATGGGAGATGATGTTCTGGCGTAGGAGGTGACTATACTTGGGTGTCATCAGCATAGAAGATGGTACTGGAAAGCCAAATCTGCTGATGGGTGTGCTTGTCCTGATGGGGGATGTGTAAGTGGAAGAAAAGGAGTAGGACCTAGATGACGGATCCCTGAGGTAAACCGCCTTCTAGGACAGAAGAGGGAGAGGAGAGGAGGGTAGGTGAATGCATGCAGAATGACGACCACTGATAAGGAGTGGTAAGAGAGGGAGGAAGAGGGAACCAAGTCGAGAACGGTTGTGCTGAGATGCCAATTGGTGCTGAGCAAGTGAGATGAGTATAGGCGTGGTGTTCTACAGTGTCGAAAGTGCCGCGAAGAGAGGAATCCAGAGGAGAAGCTAGCAACGAGTATTTGCCCTTGGTTGATTTGGCAGTGAGGAGATCGATTAGTAGACTTTTAAAGTGGAGCAGTTTTCTTGTGAAGAGCTTGCAGGTTGCGGAAACCGGAGTTGTAGTAGGACTCGAGAAGTGAGTTACGTAGGAGAGATAAGCGGACTCTTGTGTTAACGGGAGAACGTAGACACAGGCGGTTTCCAGGAGTCTTAGAGTGAAGGGCAGGTTAGAGGGGGACTGGTCGGTAGTAGTATGAGATCAGCAGGATTGGGGTACCAGAGAGGGCTTTTTTAAGAGAGAGAAGAAGGTGTGTTAATGATGGCGTGTATAAAAATGAGTGGATGGTGAAGAGTTCCCCAGTAGAGAGAGAGAAAGGGTTTGAACGATTGCGTGGTTATAGTGGAGAGATGATAGCTTGAGAGATAGATCTGGACAAAGGTGGGAGAATGGGGGCCACGTAGTGCCATGTGGATGGCGGCGAGGCGGGGGACAGGAGTAATGCCTGTGTGGATGACACTATCTTCTTCTGAGACGTTGGGTATAAGGGCTGTGGGAAGCAGACTAGAAGAGCGACGTGCCACCCAACCGCCTCGGAGGGGACGGGCTGGGGGTTTCTTGAGGATTGAGATGAGGATGTTTTGACGGGGTGATTTACTGTCGTGATTTTGTCTTTGAAGGTAAGTGGCCAGGGTCTTACGCACAGAGGTTCAGTGACTGGGGCTGAGTGTTTGGGCTGTGAGGAGGAGTGGTGAATGGTGTGTCAAACAGGCGTTTTGGGTTGTGTTTGATGTAGAGAATTGGTGTGAGATGGAGGGAGTGTTGAAATATTTTTTGTTTGGCGCTAGTGATAGGGCGAGTGGGTGGTAGCGCTGGTAGCGCAATGGAATTTTAGTGGTAGATAATCTGCAGGTGCTTTTGACCGCTTTGTCTCCACAAGTCTCTCAAGCTAACACCTTTGAAGAACATCGCTTGCAGGAAGCGAGTTTGAGGTGTGTGGCCAAGTGTCTGTGGGCGCCTGACTGTCTTGCGATAGGTGCGTTGTCTTTGAGAGGTGTCAACTGCATGTTCCAGTGAGTCGGTTGGTAGAGAGTTTCATTTGTAGACTGCTTGAACAGGCCAGCGGTCAGGTCAGGAGTGTCGGATGGAGATCTGGAGGCAGTGTGGACTGTATGGTGCGCATAATTTATAGTTCCTCGAGTGATCATGAGCGAAAGTTTCTTGGATGGGCGGATGGAGACAGGTGTTGTGCGCCATGAGTAAAGAGAGCTGAGAATTGGTGTGATAGTGAAGGAGTGTAAAGGGTTGTGTGTTCCAGAGAGCAGCATAACGGAGAATTACCGTGAGCCGTATAGCACAATTGATGAGTGGACTGTAGAAAAACACAGATCAGAGCGTGTGCCATTCATTTGATTTGTGGTGGGGAGAATCTGTAAGATTGCAAGGAGGCCAAAGAGGATGATGTTGTGAACTCGTAAAGACCGTAGAGGCGAAGGAGACTCAGTAAGGGTTGTCGTTGGGGCAGTGTGTTGAAATCGCCATGATGGAGACGTGGGTATTGTCAGTGGAGAGGAAGATGTGCGAGGGAGATCCAGGGCAACAGAATGTCCAGAAACTGTGACGGGGTGGAGCCGGCGGGGTCTGGCTAGACACTGTATGAGAAACTGAGCAGATGCATTTCTTCAAGTCAAAGACATAAGATTTACCTAGACACCAGAGCATTCATTTCCACGGCAGTTAGTTCATGCTGAGAACAAGATATTGTGTGACCCCTGGAGGGACTGAAATGCCAAGCACCAAGGAGATATGTCATTTGGGTAAACTACCGATTCCGTTCCAGCGGATCCAGAACTGGACTGACAAATATGCGAATTTACGCAAGACGTGGAATAGTACAAGTAGTCGCGGGGTGGATGATTGTTCTTGCGATGGCTGAAGTCTACCATTTGAACCAACACTGACTGCCACAGAATCACTGTAGAAGAAAGCTAATTGACTGAGAGGTCTGATATGCAGATTTGGGATTACTCTGAGGTTATTAAATCTGACCAAGGACCTGCCTTCACTGCAGAAGTAACCAGAGACATTTGGAAACTAGTAGGAGCTGACCTCAGCCTGTACACTCCCTATCAATCCGAATTCAGCAGGAAAGTGGAAAGAATGAACCCCACTCTGAAGAACAAAATTCTGAAAGCTAGCAAATAAATATCTCTTTCCTGGCCCGAAAATCCTAACCATTACACTCTATTCTGTCAGAAATACCCCTAGGTAGCCCCACTGGTCAACATACTGATTCAGGAGATTAGTATTCTCAGGCCCACCCAGATTAAGGAGTTTCACCAGCAGTACTTGAGTGCAGGGATGATAGCCTTGTAAAAAATTATTGTTATAAATCTGTCTAATGATTTGAAAACTAATGCATGCCCATAGTGTTCTCCTCCATTCCAGATCCGGACTCTGTCAGAGCTCAACCTGTTGACTTTGTGTGGGTGCAGAAACACGTCAGAGAATTCTCTGGGGAAACCCAGTTTGGACCACATCCAAGTACTTCATGATGTCCCCAACCCTCAAATGGAAACTTGAAGGAGAACCACCTGCGTTGTATGCTTCACACTGCAAGAAAGTGGTACTACGACCCCAATAAGGTCAGTTCACATGAAACTTTTTCTTTATCCGTTCTTGATTATCACTGTTGGGGGTTTTCTAGTTGGGGAGTATGAATGAAACTATGCAAGACGGAGAACAACCAAACGGGGAGGTGCCTGATGCAATGACAAAGCTAGGGACCAGGTCTCAAGGGGATTAGAGGATCAGAGTGTACGACACAGATAAACGTCGAAATCAAACCGCAAAACGTTATGAACGGGGTACTATATGTCACATCCTAATTCATGATCATCTAGACGGTTTGAATAATTACACCCGAGATGCGCCTTACAGAGGTATAAAGCGTGTGATAATATTAAGCGCCCAGCCTCCTATCATGAATTCCAGAATCTATTGAAGGGTTATGAGGATTGTAAACCAATGCCATTAATGCCACATCTGCCGGGGACTACTACTGGACCGGTGGCACCTTGCGCAGTGGACGTGGCTCACTCTCGATTCTTACATAAGACAGCGTCTGCGAGGAGGCTGAGCCGGTTGCTTGGTTTACGCCCCCTTGGAGGCAAGCCTGTAACAGTGGTTCAGTGGGTTCAACAACCGACCCAGCTGTTCAACCTGCTGTCTTAAAAAAAAAAAAACCATGTTCAGTTTAGTTGTAAGCAGCATTCACATCAATTGCATTCCCGCTCTAGGGGGGGAGCAATGTAGAACAGATTTTGATGTTTTTTAGGGGGGTCCTGTTCAAGTTGGAAAATCTTTAAGGAAAATCCATCAGAGGGTCGTTTGTCATAATCATTATTATTGCTCTATTAAGCTCATCAGATGGTGTGTTGAGAGATGCTTTTTACTGCGCTATACATCGCTATATGTCGAAAGTTATCAGACTCTCTGTCCTCTAGACCAAGCTTTCCTTGAGACTAGATGCAGTGTCTGCAGAACAAAGAAAAGTCAAGGACTTCCTCCTCCACCCAGATGATACTAGGTGTGTGATGAGCTTCGGAATTGTATTATTCATGTATCTAGCTAAGGCTTACTTTTAGCGCTACATGCGAAATGGGGGAAATAACTTGTCATCCTTTGGCGGACCGCCAATTAACCAATTCCTGTGGTGGTAAAATAGGTCATCTTGTGATTAAACAGTTCCTATTGTCGCGTCGATGTTTTCAAGCTCTGGTTGCTGGCCCTGTAATGTATTATTATAAGTGATTATCGGAGGAAGGATATTTAATTGGGATAGGTTGGGAACAAGAAGATAGATTCGCCACACCTGATTTAATTCATCTTTTGGTACACAATTGAAGAGATTAGAAGTTTTTTGTTCAGCGGTGGACACTGACAGAGGGTAGACAATGCCCAAGTATAAATTTAGTATAACCTGTCCTATGTACGTAAAAAAAATTTCAAAATCCCATCGCCCTGATGGCGATGTTGTGTTATCGATGAAGCCGCTATATGAAAAATAGAGAACATTGGGATCATTATCACTTACTCATAAAGAAACACAGAAACAAGGCAAGTTACTCATGAGCCTCAAAGGCTGGGACTGAAAACTGAACACAGTAAAAGAGGGGCCTAACACTTGCCCCTATGGCTACTTGGGGAAAGATAAACAGGTGCACCGCTGGAATTGGAATGAGCAGTAGCTAACACACCCGCCACTTAGGGGAACAATTATAACTGCACATTAAAAATTGCACCTAGGTGGACAAGGCCATCACAGGGGAATTATTGCATCGGATTTACCTCCATTATGTTCAACTTATCTGAGTAATATAAAGTCGCTTGGTGAATCAGTTTCTAGCATACCAGCATACAAAGAGAATTGTGTAAGGATGTGAATGCTTCCTCCTTATGTACAAATGTATTTATGTCACTCAAAAAAAAAAAAAATATTGCTGTGTAATTTCCCTTTGGCACCAAATAGACATACAGTTCTCTATTGTACCCCCGTGTTTTTGCACCTGTTAGCCCCTCAGTGTCTAGGGCTGAAGGGTGCAGCCATACCCTGTCAGAGTTGATGGATACCAGAAACTTGTGTTCCCTGGCTGTCAGACTGGCAGGGACTGGGGGTGCCGGCATCGCAATTGGATAGGGATCATCTTACACTGATAAAGTGTTATATATTTTTTATTAAAATCAAGGGCCTATATACTTACCTACCTACTAGGGGAACGTATATACCTACCTACTAGGGGAACCCTAAGACCTAACACCTCTGGGGGGAACCCTTTTCCCTACTAACCTACAGGGGGCCTTATGCCCCCAAACCTACTGGAACCCTTTTTAAATCTACCTATAGGTCAACTTTTTTCCGATTATTGGGGGGGGCCCCGTATATTCCCTATTATGAAAGGACTAATACATACCCAACTCAGGAGGAGCCCAATCCCTCCTAGGGGGAACCTACTTACCCTGCTGGCCTTCATACCTACCTGCCAACTTTTTTTTTGGGGGGTGGGATATATACTTCTCTATTGAGAGGATCTTTATACCTACCTAACTACTGTGGGGGACTATATAAACTACTTACAGGGGGCCATACATACATATCTACCTACTGAGGGGATCTATAGACCTACCTACCAAGGGTACCTATTGACCTTTCTACTTACAAATGGGACTTATATACCTACCAACCAGCGGGCTAAATACCTCCACACCAACTGGTGGCCCAGACCTTCTCCTGGCCATCACTCCTCCCTGGAGAATTTACATGGGAAATGTTTTTGATTCTTCACTTTTTTCCAAAACACCCTCACTGTCCCTCCCTCTGTACAAATTTTCCTAGGGGGAAGTGAAAAGGGCCATAGCTTGGGGGCACAGTCCCAAAGCAAAAGAGGAACTAACCCCCGGAATTGTGCTATGGCTATGGCCTGTAGCCATCAGAAAGATCAGCCGCAGGCATGATGCATGGTCTTTAGGGAATACAGAGGATAGATTTTAGCACAGTCAAGCTTTTTGTAGTGTTTCTTTTCTGTTCCTCAGATTTCCCCAGTGGACTATGATGGATTTCTTTTACTACGTCAGACCAGCATTGGATCAATTTCTTTAATAAAATGGTCAATGAGGGCTGGTGTCTGGGAGGGTTTAATAAAATAGAGTGCTTTTTGTGATGTGTCTGTGTGTTTCTTATACCGTTTTATTCCAGTGTAAGTAAAAGAGATGTTTGAAAGACGCCTCTGTAAAACTAGTGCTGAGGCTTGGTGTTAGGCTTGGGATGACAAAAAAGACACCACTGGCTGACACCAACCACATGCAAAAATGGGGAACATCTTCGACATCAGCCTTTTACCAACACTGGCAAAATAACGGTAAAAAAATACAGCAAAACAATACAAAAACATTTTATTTAAATAAGCGCTCCCCAGCAAGATCCTCATTGATCATTTTATTAGAATATGGATCCATCCCTAGTCCCGTAGCCCAAAGATGCCAATGTATCCAAGAGGGAAAACGTAAACACAAAGGCTAATCATATTGACTGGCAGTACAAGTCCCTTTGGGCACATGAAAAACTAAGTATGGCCTTACAAATAGGTAGACCCCACTTATAGGCAGCCTAAATTTAGCTGCTAACCCCCCAGATTAATTAGCCAAAGCATGCTTTTAGTTTGCAGGGGGGCCCGCGCCCCCCCCGGGGCTGCGGGCGCACTCGTGTTGTCCCCCCGCCGGGTCCCCCGGCCCTCCCGGGGCCCCGGGTGGGGTCCCGCTTCCCCTTCCCTCCCGGCGCCCTGATCCTCCCGTTCCTGGGGGCCCGGGCGTGCGCGCGCCCCCCCCTTAGGCGCGCCCCGCGCCGTCTCGAGTTTTAAAAGGGGCCAGTACCCCCCTTTTGGTAAGACTGGCGGTGACCCTATTTTACCCTTTTCCCTTTCCGGTACCTTTCCCGGTTTTATGCCGTACACCCTTTAAGAAACCTAGGCCTCTTGCTGATACTTGTACCGAACCTCTACGCTCCTGTTTCCTGAACAACCATTCCCCTTCGCCCTCTTCCTTCCCCGCCCCCCTACTTCACGTTTCTGTACCACGCACTGCCTTGGCTCCACCGCAAGAAAGTCACGCCAGTGGGGAGGGTGGTAGTTCTCCGCCGCAGCAAGCCCACCCCGCTTTGCGGGGGCCGGTGAAAAAACCGGGGTTCTATTTAGATTCCGCCCCCGGGTAGGGCTTTACCCCATTTTTTGCGGTGGGCCCAGGGGACCACTACCTGCATTCGTTACAGAAGACCCGGGCCCGGACCCCGCCAAGGATCTGCCCTGATCCGGATCCCACCGTTTGTGGCTAGCACTCATCAACACGCAAAAACCCCAGCAGCTAAACCCCAGTTGTCCGCCATGATGCAGCAGCTCCGGGCTAACCAACAGCCGCGACTCCCCCCCCTGGGGCGACACCTCCGCCAGCCCCCGGATTCCGGTGCGCTTAAATACCTGACAATTTTGAGGGGGACTCCAAACTGTGCGGGGGATTTTTTCCCCAGTGCTCATGCACGTTGATTTGATGGGGGGAAATTTTTCCCCTAACTTCCAAGGGGCCTTGGGGTCATCTGCTGGGGGAAGGCTCTAGTTTGGGCCCCCCCTCTCGGGGGCCCGGGGTGACCCGGGGAAACCCGGGCCAAAAGATTTCCCTCTCGGGTTTCCGCATTGTCTTTGAAGAGCCGGGCACGGGCTTCCTCGGCAGAACCGTCATAAACCCTTTTCCCAGGGTGACTCCTCTGTGGGCGACTACGCAGTTTCGTTTCCCGACCCGGGGTGGGAGTGACCTGAAACAGGGCCCATGTCCATTTTTAAGAAAGGCCCCCGGCGATTTAAAGGCCCCTAGCGGCTAAGAGATCCCGCCCTTCTAACGAACGGGTCCATAGCCACCGGATCGATGTTCGCTTCGCCGAGGACAAGAAAACCTACGCCGGGAACGTGACTCGCCCCCCGCCGTTTGCCTCGCCGGGCCCCTTTTCCCCAAAGCCCCCAGCTGCCGCTTTCACTACCACCAGCGAAGCCCCCATGCGGGTAGGGGACATCTTCCCGAACGGGACTGTCCGGTCGGGCAGAAAAATTTGTCCTTACTGTGCCACCCCGGGATCACTTCCGCAAGGGTTGCCCCCTTCCCCCACAGCGGCAGGGAAACGCCCGCCCTAGGCATGTCGGAAGGATCCCTGGGGTGAACCCCCTTCCTCCCCCAACTTTTTAAAAGGAGGTTGAGGTCTCTTCGGTTCCGGACCGTTTTTTCGGGTACCCCCCTTTTTGGGACTCTGGATCCCCCGGGGAATTTTATTCATGCCCCCTGGGCCCCCAGATCCCCTTTCCCGGGTGACCCGTCTGGGAAGCCCCTTGATATCCCCGGGAGGGGCGAGCTCTTAGTGAGGCCTTTCGTACTACCAACCGTGCCCTTCCGCGTGGGGCCTTACAAAAGGGGGAGATCATCTTCTACGTCCTCCCTCTCATCCTCCGCTATCCCCTGGTTTTCCCCGTGGAAGCTCCATGCCCCAAACCCCTCATTGGAAAACCGGGGAATTCTACGCTGGGCTCTGACGCCGAATTGCTGTCTCTCAGTTCCGCGGCCTGTCCGGCCCCTTCACCTCATTCTTCAGGCCCCCGCCACCTTTTCCCCTGAATACCGGGACTACGGGATCTTTTCGGAGAAAAAGGCCCAAAACCCCTTCCCCCTCACGCCCCGACGGCCCATTTACCTCCCTTCCCGGACCAACCTTCGGGGGAAGGTTTTTCCCTTGTCCAACAAGATCAGGGCCTGTCGGCTAATCCGGAGAAACCGCAAAAGGGCTTTATACGCAAGTCCTCATCACCCCCCGAGCCCGGGTTTTTTTTTGTACAGAAAAAAGGATGGTTCTCTCCGCCCCCTCGACTACCGGGGGCCCGAACCGATTACCGTGAAAAAACCCTACCCCCTTGCCACAAATTTCGGAATCTTTGACCCTTCAAGGGGCCAAAGGGTTTTTTCCCAAACGGACCCGGGGGGGGCATAAATCTCATAGGACCGTGAGGGGGGATAGTGGAAACGGGGTTCAATACCCGCGAGGGATTTGAAACCCGGTGATGCCCCTTCGTCTGTGCAATGCCCCCCGGGTTTTTAGGGTTTGAAAAAACATCTTTTAGGGACCTTACACGGGTCATCGTGTATTGGATACATTTTGGGTTTTCTCCCCTGACCTCGACCATCTATCACAGGTGCCCTGGGCCGCAACCCTTCGCAGCAACCGCCTTCGCCAGTTAGAGAATGCTTTCCACCAAACCCCGTCTGCCTTTCCCGGGGACATTGTCTCCCACCAGGGCCCGCAAAAGGGTCCCACCAAGGTTTTATCTTTTTTTTAAAAGGCCCCGACCTGTTTGGCTTCGAGCCAACAAAAAGTTTTTTGGGGTTTGCCAATTATTATCGCAGTTTTATATCCCCCTTCTCACACTGGTGCTCCAATTGTGGCTCTCACCAGAAAAAGGCCAAACCCCAATTTGGCCACCAGGGCCGAAAGACCTTCTTGGATTTTAAGTCGGCCTTTCTTCCGCACCTATTCGTCACGCCCGATCCTAAAGCCTTTCTTTTTGGGTGGAAACCCTCTTCGGGGGGGGCCGGGGTGTTCTTACTCAAAAGGGTCCCAAGGGGGGAACCGTCACCGCGGGTTCTTCTCCAAAAACCTTCTCGTCGGCAGAGGGAACTAGCATTGGGGCCCAAAATTGTCGCTATCAAAATGGCCCCGGAAGAGGGCGGCATCTTCTGGGGGAGCTCGTCTCCTTTTGAGGTGTATACGATCACAAAAATTACTGTACCTCCAGGGGCCCCGCGCCTCAATCCTCGCAAGCACGGTGGGCTCTTTTTTTTCCAGATTTACTTCCGGACCCCTTTCCGCCCACCAGAGAAAATTTAGGGTGTGCTCTCTCTCGCGCCCGCGTCACCGGGGAGGGGCCCCACTTCAACACATCATCCTCCGGGAAAACCGATCCCCACAGTCCTCCTTCCGATACCTCCTGGGAAGACCCACGTTTGGGGTCGCCGAAGAAAATCCGGGGAATTGGGGGCACGCTCCTTGTTGGGAGGAACCGGGGCCCGTAGATGTTCCAGTTATCTCTCGGTTTTACGGTGGCCGGGTGGCTAAGATATTTTAAAGGGCTTCGTGGGTCCTGTGCTACTTTCGCCCGGAATAAGGTACCCCGCCCCAGCTTCCGGGGTGCCACCCCTGCCCACGCCCCGTACTCCGGGGCCATGTGCGATGACTTCATCACCGACCTTCCCTCCTCTTTGGGGAACACCGGATTGGACATTACGGTAGGTTTTTGAAGATTCGCACTTGTCCCATGCCCGGGGTTACCTTCCGACCACTCTTTCCTCCCCCTTCTTTACTCACTCTTCCCATGCACGGCCTGCCCCCGCACATGTTTCTGATCGTGGGTGCGTTCGGGCCAAGTTCGGGGCGCACTCTGCTCCCGATTGCGGTAAGTTTAAATTTTCTTGTCTTACCATCCGCAATTAACGGGCCGGGAGAGAGAGTAACCAGATTCGGGGAGTTACTTACGTCCCCCTTTGTTTCTGCTCGCCAGGGGATTGGTCCGCCTCCACCCGGGGCCCAATTTTATACAATTCGGGGTTCAGGGTCCTCAGGGGTCTCCCTTTTTTATTGTATATGGTCGGCATCCCCCCCTCCCTCCCCCGCCCCCTCCTCCAGGTTTTCCCCCTGTAGATGCCTTGGCACGCCCATTTGGGGATCTGGAGAGACTCGCCCGTCCCTGCAGCGGCTGCCGCCCTAGAAGGGCCAGGCGGACAGGAAGAGGAGACCCCCCCAAACCCTTTTCCCCCGGAGACAAAATATGGCTTCCGCCAAAAATGAGGTTTAAAAAACCCCCATTACAACTTGGGGCCCCCTTCCCAGGTCCCTTTTAAATCCTGACCTATATCCAGGGTATAAGCCCCAAACTCCCACCCACCAGCGGATCCTAATTCTTTCCATGTATCCCTCCCAAAACCCGTCGTCGACCCCTTCTCCAGAAAATTTTTCCCTCCCCCTTTCCGATCCCCACTCCACATATTTGCGGTTAAAGAGATTTGGCTATAGGTTTTTAGGGGGGAAAAGGGAATTTTTGGGTTTTTTGGGAGGGTTCGGGCCGAGGGGGAAACTTGGGACCTGAGGGGAACATCCTGGACCGCGGGCTCGTGTTGTCCCTCCGAACCGAAAAGGAGGGGCCTAGGGGGGGGGGACTGTCCGGGTTTCCCCCAGCCCCTCGCCCCGGGGTGCGGGGGGCACTCGTGTTGTCACCCGCCGGGGTCCCCGCTGCCCCTCCGGGGCCCCCGGTCGGTCCCGGGTTTCCCCCCTACCTGCCGGGGCTCTAGTCCCCCCGTCCTCCCCGGCCCGGCCGGCCCCCCCCGGGCGCCGCGGCCCGGGTCCCCGAGATTTAAAGGGCCCGTACCCCATTTTGGCAGACTGGCAGGGGAAACCCCCTTTTTACCCCCTTTCCCTTTCCGGGGCACCTTTTCCGGGTCTTTGTGCCGTCAGCCTTTAGAAAAGCTTTAGTGCCTCGTTGACTACCCCTGTACCGAACCCCTACGCTCCGTTTTTCCCGACCCCGAACCATTTCGCCGTCCTGACCTCTGCCCCCCCCGACTCCCCCCTACGTCTCACGATTCGTACCACGCCTCCCTTTGGGGCCCACCGCAAGCAATACCCAGTGGGACCTGTAGTTCTCCCCCAGCAAGTCCATCCCCCTTTTCGCGGGGGCGGGTGAAAACCCGGGGTTTTACTTAGATTCCCCCCTGGACGGCTTACACCATCGCTTGCGGTGGTCCAGGGGTCCACTACCCGCTTTTGTTACGTTAGCCTCCCCCACTCATAAAGAGGAGAGGGGAAAGGGGGATGACCTGAAAACCGCTTATGGGGTATGACCATGAAAAGTAGGTAGATAGGGTGAAGAAAAGATAAGGTCTCAACTAGGCAAGGCCCCATGTACATAAATAGAAAAGCCTCTAGGAAAGTTGCCAAGGCTAAAGATAGGTAGGTATGTAGGCAGGCAAAGTCCCATGTAGGTATGGAGGGAGTTGGCATGGACTCATGAAGGTAGGCAAAGCCCCAGGTATGAGGAGGAAACAACGGCCCACAGTATGTAGTATATTTTCAGGGGGGTAGGAAAGGCCACAGTAGTAGGTATACAAGGCCATAGGTAGAAAGGTAAAGGGGTAAGGATTCATGTAGGTAGGCCAGATTTAGGTAGGAAGACCCCCATTAGATAAGTTGGTAGGCTATAGGTAGGTAGGTAGGCCCCAGGTAGATTGGTAGATAAGAACAAGTACGATAGTTTGGTAGGCCCCAGATAGGTAAGTAACTGGGCCCCAGGTAGGTAGGCAAAAGTTAGGTAGGTAGAGAGGAATCAGGTAGTTAGATAGGCTTCCAAATAGATAGGTAGACATAAGGTAGGGGCCCCCGGGAAAGGGTGATAGGCCCGATAAATGGTATATAGCCCCGATGATAAATAGGCCATATTGTTTGGTAGACAGGGAAAAGTCCCCGATAAGTAGGTACAAAAAGGGTCCCCAGCATAAGGGTTTATAGGTAGAACAGGCCTCGTGGTAAGTAGGGAAGGGGCCCAGGCGATAGGGGGAACAGGCAAGATCCTAGGTAGGTAGGCCCCATTTATTTAGTACTGGCCCCCATTTTGGTTGTGCACTCTGCTCATCCACACAGGTTGTATTTAACCAGAGAAGTTTGTAGCTGGGATCTTCTCTCCCTGAAAATATGGAGGTCTGAAAAGGCACCAAAAGAAGTAACATGCTAGAGTAGGTCCCCATCTGTATTGAAGTCACCTGGTAGGTGGGCCTTTACAGTTTAGATTAAAAATGTACACTAATACCCTCAAGTTTCCATGTATTCTAAAGTAGCAGAAATGCTTTTTCAAAAAACCTCCTACATTCCTTCCGACTGCTTTTTAGTGCTTGTTGAGTGCTACTGATATTGCATTTTAAATTTCCTTTTTAGATATTTTAAAAACCCTTTTAGACAAGTTGGTGGGCCCCTTGGAAAGGTTGCAGGTTTCCATTTTGGGTTTAGGTGAAATGAAGGCCCTAGGTACATAAGTAGGCCCCAGTTAGGTGGGTAAAACAGCCCCCCGGGTGGGAAAGGAAGGCCCCCAGGAAGTTTAAGTTTGCCCCGTTGGGTAGGCATTTAGAAAACCCGGGTTAGGCAGGCCCCAGTTAGGTGGGTTTGGGATTTTCCCAAAAAGGGTAGGTTGGTGGGTTTCCAGGTAGAAAAGGGGGGGCCCCCAGCTGGGGAAGGGTAAAAGGGCCCACAAGAAAGGGGGGGCCCCTTTTCCTTAAAAAAAAAAAGCAGCTTTAGAAAGGGGGTTTGGAGTTTCCCTAAAAAGTCACAAGGTGTGTTTTTACGTTTCGTCCAGGGGCCTGTTTGCCCCAGTTTTTCCCCAGGGTTTCTGGGAAATAAAAAGGACTTTATGATGGCTAAAAGGGGGTGCGATATGGACATTTGGGGTTTCCCCAAACTTTTTTTAAATCTAAACATTTGGGAAGTTTATGAATTTCCCTTTTAAAGTTAGGCAAAGGTTTGGGGTTTGATTAAAAGTCAAATTTATGGTTTCCCCCACCCCGATTTTTTGGCTGTAAGTGACTAAGAGATTACTCAATTTTTTTGGTTTTGGGGTTGCGATCCTTTGAAGATTTTGAAATTTGGGGGGGAAGGTAAAAGACTTGTGATAAAAAAAAAGGGGTTTAAGTTTTTTTGGTTCCCAAAATTCAAAACCCCTCATTGCCCCTGCTTTACCTGCACAACATAAAGGGTGCCTCCTCCCACTAGGCAGGAGGGACTATTTACCCCCCTTTAGGGGAGTTTCCCCCGGGGGGTAAAAATTTCCCATCCCATTGCAGGCCCCCCACTTTATTGGGACAATTGAGGAGGGTTTTTATGAGGGGGTTTTTTGTTTGCATCTAGCCACTGTGACAAAGGGGTAAGACGACAACTATGGGCCCCCTCTCTCTCCTCTCCCCCTTTTCACGCCTACAAACAAAACTTCCTTTTTATTAAATTTTTACTCCCCTTAAAGGTACCTTTGGGAAGTCCACTGTTCTTGTTTACCACTGCCCGGGGTGCTCTGAGGTTTGCACCTGGCAGCCATCAGGGGAAAAATCAAACTTGTACCCGAGACCCTGTGAAGAACCCCATGACCCTTGGCCCTTGCAGAAATTTAAATGGGGCCCTTTTAACCCCCTTTAAACCTCTTCCCAAAAAACGACACAACGCTTACTTTTGGATAATTTTGGCACCCCAGCCCCCTTTTTTTAACAATTTTCAAAACATAAATATTGTGGGTAAAAATATATACTTTAATAAACCCAAAAAAAACCCCCCAAAAAAAACCAAAACAACCTTTCCTTTGGGGGTATTACCCCCCCGCCGCACCACAGAAAGGGTCGGGGCAAAACAGCCCCCAAAAATAGCTGAACCCTTTTCACCGACTTCCCCGGGGTACCAGCCCGAGGAGGCCCCCCCCCTTTTGCCCCGACCCCAAACCAAAATACACCCACCGTTAAAATTTGGGTTTCCCCTAACCCTTTGCCCACAAAAAAAAAAAAAATTTTTTCCCCAAAATTCCCAAGGGCCCCCAAAACCCCCACGGGGGGCATGCCCTGAACCCTTTTGCCTTTAGAGGGGCACCCCCCAACCCCCAAAGCCCTCCTCGATACCCTTTCTGAAACCCCCGGACCCACCCAAATCCCAAACCCCAACCCCCATTCAAAGGGACCCCGTTTTTCAAAAACCCAAAAATTTTTCCCCAAACCAGCCCCCAAATCCCATGAAGGATGAAAAAATCCCCCCTTTCTGGTGACCCCCAAAACCCGGTTTTTGCCCTGTTAACCTTCACCCTTTCCCCGTTTTCCCCCACCAACCTGGGACCCTGCCCCAAGGGCCCCTTGGCAAAATATATCCGACCAAACCTAACCATTCCCCCGAAAAATCGACAAAAGGGCACAAAAAGGGCACTAATC